>FWCC01000074.1:0-61255 GCA_900169235.1 Zarea fungicola
TGGGGGCGTGGCACAAGTATACAATAAAACCAATACCCTAATACGGTGTGCCTCCCCGCTATTTACTGCGGTTCTTATTGTTTTGGCCAATTTCCGTGGGCCGAACCCGCCGCCAAATCCACGATGCCAGGCAGACACTCAGCCTCGGCGGGCGGCTGCTGCCTAGTTCATCACCAATATTGGGTGTAAATTGAACAAGAAAAGATACAAAATGACGTAAAAAAAATTCTCGAAAATTACAGGAGAGTAAACTCAAGTTCGGCGTAAAAGGAGGACAATAACGCCGTAGCATCTAAATTGTAAAATGACCAGGTATTTGCGCAAGTGCACCAGAAGAATAGACTTTTGCATCGACTCACATGGCTTGCATGGCGTTGTCCACACATGTCACGAAAATATTTACTTAAAATGGTCGAATTCCCACAAAGCATGAATGGGTCATTCTTTTGAATTTCATTCTTCAAAATGGCGGCAAATACCGACACGCTCTGGTTTCTCAAGAGCACTCGCCCTGTGCTCTTCCCCCAGCACGAGGCACTCGCACTGTCTCAGCAAGACTTTGACAAATACATTGCCAATGAGCTTAAAAATCATGCCTTCTCTCCATTCAAGTTTGTGGTCCGTGTCGGCGGAGAGACCAAAGCCGAGACTGACGATGGCGAAAAGCGTAACCCCTTCATGGAGGGACTCCATAGACACAATGTTGACCAGCACATCTTGAACAGAACGGCCGGGCGAGACATGGCAAACAAAACGCTGACCACCAACGGCGATGTCGCGCATGTTTCCACCAATGATGCGCTCGTCGACTTGTTCCATGAATTGACGGATACGGTGGACGGCGGTCGACTCGTCGCGCTGCTGGACGCCGCATGGGCCGAGGACGCTGCTGCCGCGCTCAAAATCATCTTTAATGCCCGCTCCATCCACCTCGGCAAGAGCATGCGCAAGGTGTTTTACAGAGCCGCCGGGTGGCTTGCCCAGAATCACCCGCGCACGCTGATTGCGAACCTGCCCTGGCTGTGCCGGCCCGTCATTGAGAAGAAGCGGAGGAAGAAGACGGCCAACAAAGAAGCGGACAGTGACTTGGACATTGTTTCCCTGGACAGCGAAGATGAGGATGATGATGGGAGCCGTTTTGACGTACAGTATGGCGTTTCGCACGGCTACTGGAAGGATTTGCTCAACATGCTGGCCCTGGCGGTCAATCGGAAGCTAAGTCCCATGCACGACCCGGCCGACGTGCTCAACGTGGAGGATCTAGTGACCAAAAGACTGGCCATATTCAAACGACAGAACGGCAAGACTCGCAGCACTTGGCGTACGCAGAGAGACATACGGAGGCGGACCCTGCGCATAGTAATCAACCCCGGGAAATTGGAAGAGCTAGCAGGCCAGGCGCCGGCTGTCCACCCAATAAATTCCAAAAAGGACATGCGCGAGCACCGACACAAGAATGCGACCAACACCTTTGCCTTGGATCCTCTGTACCGCGCACTTCATCTAGCCGTGGCGAGACTCTTTGCTGAGCAGCTGCGCAGCGACGTCTATGCCCTCCGCCACGGCGACGACACGGCGAAAAAGGCCATTTCACTGTGTGCCAAATGGGCACCCTCGGATGACCACTTCCACGAGAGGCACACCTTTATCATCAGCTCCATTGCGGAAAGCTTGTACCCGCGCGAGCAGGTCGCCGCCGTGGACGACGCGACGGATACGCGCGAGGTCTATCTCCGCCACGCCCGCGAACTCTACCGCCGCGACGTCTCGGCGCTGCGCAAGCACCTGGACATCGTGGAGCGCAAAGTGACAAGCAAGGCGTACGGGGAGATATCCTACACCAAGGTCCCCTCGCTGGCCATGGACGCCCACAAGATGACGTTTATCAAGAAGGACACGGAGCATTTCGGCGCGTACCTCGACGACGTGGCGAGCGGCAAGGCCAAGACGTCCGGCGCGACGCTGCTTCCCTCGGCGATCATGCGGCAGCTGCGCGAGATGAAGGGCTACCCCCAGTTTCCGCACAGGTCCTATGCCTACCCCGGCGGCGACGGGTACGGCGCGCTCTCGGAGTTTGCCATGCAGCACATGGGGCCGCTGGCCACTATGCAGTACAAGATCAACCTGGCCAACGCGACGCTCCTCGATGGGCAGTGGAAGGCGCTCGTGGCGCGCATGGAGCAGTCCGGGTCACTCGAGTCGTGCATTGCCATTTGCGACACGTCGGGGAGCATGCTGACCAGGCTGGCCGACGGCGCCACGGCGCTGGACTCGGCCATTGGTCTGTCCATGCTCGTGGCGGAAGTCACAAAGCCGCCCTTTCGGGGCAGCTTCATTACGTTTTCGACGACACCGAGGATGGTGAGGCTGAAGATGGAGGCGAGCGTGGCGGAGAAGCGGCTCACCATGGCCAGCAGCAGCTGGCACATGACGACGGATTTTGTGAGCGTCTTTCGCGACCTAATCCTCCCCGTCGCCGTGAAGAATAATATTGCGCCCGAGGACATGGTCAAGCGCGTGTTTGTCTTTAGCGATATGCAGTTTAACGCCGCGCAGGCAAAGCGCCAGGGTGGTGGTGATGATGGGCAGCAGCAGGGGATGATGTGGCAGTCGTCGTACGAGGTCATCAAGGGCCTGTACAAAGAGGCTGGGTATGATGTGCCTGAGCTGGTCTTTTGGGATTTGGCGGGCAAGGCGCATGGCGGTGCGGCCGCGAAACCGATCACGGCAGCAGATGTGGGCACTGTGCTGGTGAGCGGGTACTCGCAGGGCATGTTGAAGGTCTTCATGGACGGGGGGTCGTTCAAAGATGCGGAGAGTGGTGATGATGAGCAAAATGTTGAGATGATGGACGAGGATGGGGATGGGGATGCGGTGATGATCAACGTAGACAAGCGTAGCAAAACGACGTCCCCGCGGGCACTGGTGGAAAAGGCGATTAGCCATCCGGCGTATAGGATGCTGGCAGTTTATGACTAGTTGATCTTTTATGTAAGTTTTTTTCCTTTGTTAAAATCGCTGCTACAATATCTTCATTCGCCTCATTCTACCGTCTACTTTGGTTTCACGAACTCGTAGGCTGACCAGTGTATGGTGTGAATTTCTGGAAAGCAGTAACAATCATTCATCAAAAATAGGTGTGGAAGATACTTTGAGTGGTTTTCACATCTGTTGTACCATGTTTTACTACTTCTACATCTGCTCTGTCACGCTTCGTTGCGAAACTGCGAAACGGCTTATTGCGCAGTCTTCAACGAAGCCGGTCGTAAGCTTCATCACGACAGTACGCCACATACAAGAAAATACAGTCAGTACAGCAAGTAAAAATCAGTGTAAAGGAAAAAGGTCCGAGAGCGCCAGAAACAACTTTGGACTCCAGTGTCAATGCGAAAGGTTACCCGAGCGGCCCCATCACAACCCACTTTGCCCGATAACCAGACGGGCAATGCCATGTGCTCCGGAGGAGTCATGGGAATATGCATCTCTGCGGCTTTCGCAGGCCAAAAATCGTAGACTACCTAATTTCTATATCTACATGCTGCTGTCAGTGGAGTCCTGGCACAGTCATGCTGGGTACAGTCATGAGTCTGGAAACAGACAGGGCAAGTGTGGCAGCATTAGAGTTGAAGACCCCCGATAAACACCGGTGACTCCGTCGTAAGCCAGTCCCGTTGTATTAAGTTCATGATCGAAAAATCTCGGTAAGTGCTGTGTGTGATCTGTATTGCAGAGCCGCCACGTGCTGACCACGAGATCTGCCAACAACGCAATCTACAGTTGGCAGGGCCAGGTGGTCAAGCGTACGGGTGTCGCAGCCGTGACAAGCTGACATTTATTACCCATCAATGCATGACAACTCCAAACTAAATTGACCGAGTTGGGGCTGGAGCTAGGTCGCAATTAATGCTATCGGGTAGCAGTACGTAAACTTGAGAATGCTGCATGTATGGCGCATCCTTTCCTTCCCCTGGCCGTTCAACAGATGAGGCGAAATGGTTGCCAAGCCAATCCATCAAGGCTAGAATGATAGGGTATCTGCGACAGTCAGATGTGCACGAAACACTATATTAAGCTACTGATAATTAACCACACCACCCGTCTTCACGGTGCTACCTAGTGACGCACAGTACCGCGACATCGATACAAGGAAAGTTGGGACGACAAACCATCCTAGGCTTTGCCAAGGACTTTGCGGAAAAACTCACAATTCGTGGAAGCCTGTCGAACCTCAAGCGCACGGGCAGTTAGAGTAACTTCATGGATTGGCAGCGATCAGTCAATTGATTCTTACCTTCTAGAAGGAATGCCACGAATCATGAAATATGTTGTCCCAGCGTAACACCCGGAAGTCGTCTGCCACCCGCACCTCCTTAAAGTGGCAGGTAGCCAATAGCCCGCCAAACTCTATTACATGGTGTGCCATTGTCACCATATTTGTGACGAATGGTATTTTTTTTTTTTTTTTTTTAAATTGTGAGTCGACATTTTGATGGGCGGCGGAAGTTTTGGATTGTCTCAGTACGCGTCTTGGTTGCCACACAGGCTTGTCTCAAAGTGGCTGGATCCCGACATAGTGGCAACTCACCACCAGCACTGGCATGTAACTTTTTTCCCCAGCCTGGTTCGTTTTCTCACTCATCTGTACATTCGATGTTGATCAATCTGTTGCGAGATTAGAGCTAATGGCGTTTTGTTTTTCCAATCTACCCACCTCGCCTTTCGCAGCACGGCGAGTCATCTGGCAACCACTGGCGACCAATAGCCTTCGCCACCAAGTCTTGGGCAGATTGACGTGGACCTCTATCCGCTCTTTAGACATCGCCTCAGGCCCGATTTAGCAGGCGGATATGGTGGAGTCTGCCGACCGAGAACCGGCGCCAAAGCAATGTCCCGCCAATAAAATTATCTATTCTTATGCAAAAGGGTTTGCAGACATTTGTAGCGTTGGCACATTGAGATATAGACTGCTATTATACACGAATTGATGCTCAAGTAATTAGAGTATAGCTATTTACAGTGTATTCTAGCAACTCATTATAGGGCAGTTAGCAGCTATTTATAGGCAGTTGGTTAATTATACGGCGTTTTGTCAGCCATTCTTCGATGAAGTTTATACTACCTTCTAGGGTAGGAGGATAAGTTAGCCGGATGATGAATTCGGCCGCCCATAGCCAAGAGTCGCCACGATCACAGCCACCATTACACCCACATTGCGGGAGCTAGGATGAAAAGCTTGACAGAAACCCACTACTCCGCTATCAGGACGCATATGTGGCAGTTCTGCTCTCTAATTGGGTCGCCTGGGTCACCGACTCGCTCCCTTTCCAATCAGCCCCTCAGGTACACCTTCCTAATTGCTACTGGTACGGCTATTTAGGTTTTTGGCCACGGGGTCGTGAATAACAACAGAACGATGGAACGATGGAAGAATCACATCAGCATACCTGCCTAATTTACTACTGGCACAGCTATTAAGTTTTGAGCACAGAGGCTGTAAATAGCAACAAGAAAGATGGGACCAAAGCGTGCCGCGTTAACCAACAAAATCTTACTTTTTTGGCCAAGTTGGCAATGACTGCTCACCGAACCCTGGCACGGCATGGCATGCTCTGACTAGGCGCCTTCACCATGCTATGTATGCCCTTGCAAGCTTGCGCGGACAGTTTCGTTGCAATTCCAAAGACCCGATTTTCTTGTCTTGAATAAAGCTCAGTGGAATCCTCAAGCCGAACTCTGGTTCCTATTCTCTCATCCTGTCGCAGAGAGTGAGACTGTCTCAGATAACTTCACTAAAGCCAACAAGCATGGCGACATCTACCGACGATACTACCAGCCCACCCTCTTCTGCAAATGGCAGCGAATCCGTCACCAGAGCGAAGAACAGTGTTGGCTGCCACTCCACCAGCCAGAGCTTATGTGGCCTCAAAGACTCCGCCGTCTCAGTGAGAGATGAAATTTGCCAGCACTCCAACTCTACCGTGCAAGGAACGCCGCGGCATGAGGCCCCAGGGTCTTTCGGACTCCGCATTACACTACCGGAGATTTTGTCGGAGGGGGACCGTCAAATTTCGCCCACTGACAAAAGTCAACGGGATGCATCAATACTACCAAGTGAAAGTACACAAAATTCATCCGCTGCGCAGACGCTGCATCTCCTTCAGCCCCCGAGACCAGTCTTGCGACGCAATTGCGGCTATGATACAGCCAAGGAACGCGAAGAGGCAGACCTGGCAGAGGAGATAGCCAGCCAAAGAAAAGTCAAGTCAATTACCGAAGCGCATCATCGAGCAAATAGTCTACCAATGTCTATTGGCGGGTATTCTGGCCCGGTGTCGGGACAAGACTTGGTTGAGCTCGACGCTACATTCCAGTCGCAGCTGGAGCACTCGGAAGAGTGGCTGGGCCACGATGATATCAAGACTCCTCCTGCCACTTCACACATTCGACAACTCACCCCGCACTCATCCCAGCTACAAGACATGGACAAACTTGATGTCGCAGAATCACTAGCATTGTCTCAGAACGCCAGAGCTACCAAGTTTGACTTCTTTCATAAGCACCATAAGTCTACGAGCTCTGGCACTTCTACACCCATCCTCGAAGCCCAAGACCATGTGCCTTGCCCACCCAAGTGTCGCGGTGGAATACTCTCATCACTGCTAAAGCTCTACCAAGATGATAGAGGACAAACCAATAGTTGTGCATTCGAATCTACAACAAGAACCCCCGCCATGTCACCGCAACCATCACCCGACTCTACACGCCCATCGTCAGCTGGAAGCAGCCGATCGCGACCTACCAGTGGTTCGTTCAGCTATCATAAATCTCATTCATCGACGTCTTCATTATCCCTAACGAATCTTCTCAAGTCATCTTCCATGCTTGCTGCCCCCCTCACCCGTCGAATATCCGATCAATGGGACACCAAGATGGGTGGCAAGACCATGAAGCCGAAGAAGGAGCAGCCTCGAATCACAGTTCATATCGAATGCATCCTCGCCCGCCACCGCTATCTCCTGCAGTTATGTCGAGCATTAATGTTGTATGGCGCGCCAACCCACCGGCTCGAAGAGTACATGGCCAAGTCCGCTCGCGTCCTCGAAATCGAATGCCAATTTCTCTATCTTCCGTCTTGCATGATTGTATCCTTCGATGACAGCGCTACGCATACGACTGAGGTCAAGCTGGTCAGAGTACCGCCAGGGCTCGACTTGGGAAAGCTTCGAGATGTACACAACATCTACAAATTTGTTGTCCACGACAAACTCGGTGTGGAGGAAGCGACGAGGCAGCTAGATGAAGTAATAGCATGCGAGGGCAAGTTTCCCACCTGGTTTAGAGTCGTCATGTTTGGTTTCGCCTCGGCTACAGTTGCTCCCTTTGCCTTTGAAGGCCGCTGGATTGACATGCCCTTTGCCTTCATCCTCGGATGCATTGTCGGCATTCTTCAACTTGTTTTTGCACCTAGCAACCAGCTGTTTGCACACGTTTTTGAGGTTTCTGCATCCATCATTACCTCATTCCTCGCCCGCGGATTCGGCTCGATAAATAACGGAGAAGTCTTTTGTTTTTCCGCTCTCGCTCAAAGCAGTATTGCCTTGATTCTCCCCGGTTACATTGTTCTCTGCGCCTCGCTCGAGATTCAAAGTCACAACCTTGTTGCAGGAAGTGTTCGCATGGTGTATGCAATGATTTACACACTATTTCTCGGTTATGGAATCACCATTGGAGCCACCTTGTATGGTATGATGGACTCGAATGCCGCCAGTCAGACACACTGCCAAGCACCACTCGACCGCAACTGGAACCTGTTTTTCGTCCCTTCTTTCACGCTATGTCTATGCATCGTCAACCAAGCCAAGTGGAGGCAGATCCCCGCCATGCTCGTCATGTCTCTGGCAGGCTTTGTCGTGAACAGCTACACCGGTCGCTATTTCAAGGGCGGTGGTGGGCAAATCTCCAACATGCTGGGTGCATTGACTGTGGGTATCTTGGCGAATCTGTATTCCCGGCTCGGTCGCCATGCGGACAACTTTTGCCTGGACGTTCGCGACTGGTGGAGGAAGAATGTGACGAGGCGGTATTTTTCGAGGCGCTCGAACAAGTCCGACTTATGGACCGGAACGATTTCTGATGACGAATCGGCGACGGCCGAAAGTATTAAAAACGAGAAGCTAGAAAGTCGCCGCATGGTTGGGTACAGCCTTGCAGCAGCAGCCATGTTGCCCGCCATTTTCGTGCAAGTTCCTTCTGGTCTGGCTGCGGGCGGCTCCCTGCTTGCGGGCATTACATCCGCGAATGAAGCGACGGGCAACAAGACCATCTCCACGTCGGGAGCGAGCCTGGGTGGCGTGGACAGCACTGCTTTTAATGTTTTATTAATGGTTGTCCAAGTCGCCATCAGTCTTAGTGTCGGACTCTTTATGAGTGCCCTCATCGTGTACCCTCTTGGTAAAAGGCGCAGTGGTCTTTTCAGCTTCTGAGAAACATATCGCTTCGAGGATCATGTAGTAGAGGACAAAGTGGAGGGAGGGGGAACCATTTCATGGCGTTTTGATTATTCATTTTTTGGGCGAAAAATCACACGAGAAGCAAACAAGCGTTTACGATTTTTTGAGATTTAATTTCTTTCCTTCATCATGACAAAAGACTTGATCCTGCACGGCGATTGCTTGGCAACAGGCACGCCATGCTCGCAAAACTTTTAGAAATAGACATATTTAATGACACCCGTTTCAGTTGATCAGTAATGCAGCTTCGTCTTGACCATCTCCATCCCGGCCACCCTTTCCTACCACAAACAAGTAGATGTATATGCTAGACCTAGCTCGGACACTGAAAAGCTTGGCTGCAGATTGAATACGATCTATGACACTAGTTATGGAGTCACGGCCATCGCCAAGAATAACGGGCCAACTGGCTAACACCACGGCAGGGGCCTCTCAATTCTGGCTCGTTTTGCCCTTGTGTTTTCCCCTCTCTTTATTTCCTGGCTAGGTGCCTCCAATTGGATTGCATCAACACGGGGAGGGAGCTATCCCAAAGGAGACAGCATGTGAGACATGAGCTCCTCAGCTAGCTCCCTGGTGAGCACAGCATGAAGCCATCAAGAATGCAACCTACCGTCTTGACCCCTTTCGATGAACACCAGCAGGAATGTGTCTCGATTGGCGCAAGCCACCTGCAGGATGAGATCAAGCTGCTGGAATCCTTGGACCACTTTTCTTTTTCTATATCGCCTTCATCGGAGATTTTGGTACGTGGCCATTTCGGGGACTAGATGGCACCGACGGACCAGTTGCTTGATGTTGTCTGCACTCTGCTGTTGTCGCTGCTGGCGATTGTGCGATTCCTCTTCGATTGGATAAATTCAGCCCCAGTCTCACACGACACGATTCTTCTTTCCGCTGCTTCTAGCAAAAAAAAAAAAAAGGTTACCTTGGTAGTGGAAACGAGACTCCTCATATCGACAACTGTTAGCTGGAGACAATGACACAAAAAGTGCTTGTCGCCTCACACACTAAGACTTTTGGTTAGTCGAGCCAGTCCAAGATCTAGATGCTGCAGAGGCACCGTCGCAAGGTGACTCGTCGTGCGCACGATTTATGGTCCGCCACGAAATATAATATGACTCTTTTGGCGGGAGAAGGCCCAGAACCAAAAAAAACATTCCAGTCAAACACCGTGCCCAGGGAGAGGATTTAACTCGACGGACCTCGCTACACACAAAGAGTGTGCTACGTCGAAACATTTTTGCCGGCGCGGAGATTACTTTATTCTCCTCCTTCATAACTCAGGAATGTTGAATTTTTCCTTTTGAACCTGATCCAGGTTAGTAGCCTACGCGGAGTAAGGCTGGGGGTTGTTGCATAAGACTATGTGACGCAGAGGATAACGAGACTGAGACGACTGAGACCTGCAGAAAGATGAAACTCGCCAAGTTGCTGGGCATGGTTCAAGAGGCGTTACACAATAGAAAATTGAACGCAAATCATTCTTAGTGACAGACCGGATGAGCCGGGAAGCCAGGCGGCTCGGTTCTAGGCCAATGAAGTAATAACCTATGAATGGAGGTGTCTTATATGCCCCCCGATGTCGGGATGGCGTGAAAGTGAAGCAAGCGAATGCTACGATTATCGAACCATTGGCCTCCTCTTGGGATAATCCCAATAACAACGCGGCTGGAACCGTTGCTCTCGGCAGATAGAGGTGCATTGCAATTGGACAATCAGGGGCACGTCGCTGCAGGGAAGACCATGTAGAATACGGAAATGCATCATATATACTGTATTAATCTGCTGCCTAATTTTATATTTGCAAAAAAAAACCGTCTAGTTTATAAAAGATCCGCTTCATGTGCAGTAGTTTGTATCTTCCAAAGCTTTGCGTACCGCCCATCGAGCTGCAGCAGCTCGCGGTGCGTCCCGCTCTCGACAATCTCGCCCTTGTGCACCACCATGATCCTATCCGCCGCCACCACCGTCGACAGGCGGTGCGCAATCGTAAATACTGTGCGGCCCTGGCTCAGCGCCTTGATGGCCTGCTGCACGCTCGCCTCGGTCTCGGAGTCGACGGAGCTGGTGGCCTCGTCGAGGACCACGATGCGGGGCCGGCGGATGATGACGCGCGCAATGGCCAGGCGCTGCAGCTCGCCGCCGCTGAGGCGCACGCCGCGCTCGCCGATGCGCGACCGGTAGCCGTCGGGGAAGGACAGGATCTGGTCGTGGATGCAGGCGAGCCGGCACGCCTCGAAGACGTCCTGCTCGGTCGCATACGGCCGCGCATACAGCAGGTTCTCCATGATGGTCTGGTCAAAGACGGACGGGTCCTGCGGGACGGCGCCGAGGTTGTCGCGGATGCTGTCGAGGGTCACGTCGCGCAGGTCCTGGCCGTCAATGGTGATGCTGCCGTGGGTCACGTCGTAGAAGCGGAAGAGCAGCTTGAGGATGGTGGACTTGCCGCTTCCCGTCTCGCCGACGAGGGCAATGGACTGGCCCGGTTCGGCGCGGAAGGAGACGCCGCGCAGAATCTGGCGGTCGGGCCCGTAGGAAAAGGACACGTCGTTGAACTCGATGGCGCAGTCGGTGATGCGCAGCGGTGCCGCGCCGTCCTTGTCCAGGACGGAGGGCTTGGTTTGCAGCAGCTGGTACAGCCACTCGGCCTTGACGAGCTGGGACGTTGTTTCCTGGACTTGATGCGCGAGGCTCATCATGGGCCAGCTGATCTCGGACCAGTACGTGGTTAGGAAGACGAAGCTGCTGACCGTGGAGCTGCCATCTGCTACACGTGTCGCTACCATGTAGCAGACCGCCATGTAACCCAGCTCGAGAAAGATTTCCTGCGTCGAATAGACCAGCTCACTGACGTCCATGTACCTGCGCGTCGAGAGCAGGCTCTTCAGAACGGCACTGTTGTATCGCCGATGCTCATGCTGAGCGCGGTTGTGGATGGCGACTGTGTACCAATTACTAATGGAATCGTAGAGAACCTTGTTTTGCTCCTGGTCATTGTTGACAAACTTGCGCTCCAGGTCTGCCGTAAACTTGTTCCCCTTGAGCGTGATATATGTGTTGATCACCAGCGCAAAGAGCATCACGATTCCAATAGACACGTCAAACTTCTTGGTAAGGTAGATGGCAGCAATAACGAGATCAATAATTCTTGGACCAAGACTGAGGATAGTGTTGAGGAGATAGGTGATGTTTGTTCCCTGCTCAATGGCTGTGATAACCTTGCCCGTGCTTCTTGATGTGTGATAGTCCATGGAGAGACTCATGACGTGCGAGAAGGCCAGGGAGTTCAGCTGGTAAGTGGAGAACTGTGCCACACGGGTTCGTGCAAAACTGTCCAATAACTTGATAGTGAGACTCACTGGGAACTCTAAAATAAAGTAGATGGAGAGCTCTCTGAAGGGGACACGACCTGTCCAACGTCAGTATGTCAGTATAGGATAGCCTAAAGAATCTACGCGGCAGTTGCACTTTTCGTACCTGTACTTTGGCTACTGGTAAGTGCGTCGATGATTTTCGCAAGCTGAATGGGAATGAATAGTGTCGTCAGACGCTGCGTTGATAGACACACAACCATAACCATGAGCCAAAACTGCGCCATTCGGTCCTTGTAAGGGATGATGTGAGGCATGAAGATGAGGAAGCCTTTGAGATAGCCAACCCACCCAACCTCTTGGAGTCGCTGTTTCTGGAGGAGCTTAATTCTGTCCTCTTCCTCGTCCTCCTCTCCAAGCACGCTTTCATCATCATCTCCGCCATCTTTGGCGCGATTGGAATCATTGTCTGAGTTTGGCGTTGATCCATACGTGGTTGTAGCCCGGCTTGACGGAGTTGTTGCCTGTGCGCCCAAGAGCGACTCGGCCTCTCCATCTGACTGTGCCTTTTCTGGCTTTTCGCGTCGCAGCAAACATAGAGTAGGCAATACTGCCAATGCAAGAATGGCGATGCGCGCTAGCTGAATGACGACGTGGGTGGTTCTCCAGCGATCGCTGTCAGCCAACGGCTCTGTGTTGGTCGCTATCTGTGCAACATCGCATGCGCCGGCAATAGTCCATGCGATCAGATATTTCCACCAGCTAGGTGATTTGCTCTCCAGCAAAATAATTGTGATGAGCGACCACACGAACGACGAGCCGAGTGAGTAGGCCTGCTACGGGATCAGATGACTGGCAGGCAAAGGGTAGAGGGAAGAAGACGTACGACAACCGTAGGTAAGGGATTGAAATTATTTTCTACCCGACTTTGTACTTGAAGGAGAATCGATTCGGCAAGCTAGGCGACGATGAGCAGAAGATCATGAGGCGGCGCGGTCGCGTAAATGGCTCACAAAACTTAGCGCCAAAAATGGCGATACCCAGTGCAGGCGCCATCGCTGCGCCTGTGTGATGGTGTAGGTCGGAAACCCGGATTTGAAAGCAAAAAGACTGCGAATTGCAGGAATTAAAACAAACAGCGCTATGAGCACCAAGGGGTACGCGATGTTTAGAGAATCAACTAGGTCAAACGGCCCGTCCATGATGCAGTTGTTTGTTTTCAAGGGAATAACAGTCGACAATCGGCTGTTTCCAATGCGGCTAGATATAATAAGTTCTGTTCGCTGCCTGGTTGTGAATAGAGACTTTTTAAGGAAATATTCGACATGTGATAATGACGCGCGTCTATCGAGTCAAAGAATGAAAGAGCTGACTTTGGTTGGCCGCAGACACGAACAAAGGAGAAACGGCCAGGCTGACACACTGCCCAAGTAGCTGCCTGCTCGTTAGCATAGCCTCATAGGGCTGTTCAGTTGACCCAAAGTAGCATTGAAAATACGGTGTTATTTAGAGAAAAATAGGCTTGCCTAATTGTGGGATAGTAAGATTCGTATAAATGCCCGGCTTCTGCTAAAATGGATAAAAGTGGGAGGAGGTTCTTTCTTCTTTCTTGGAGCGTGGCTGTGTAGTTACTAATCCTCCAACCAATTAGCAAAGGCACTGGAGGCCTACCTGGGAAGTTTTAGCGTAAAGGTTAGTAATTGATTAACTCCCTGCCTTGGTTTCCTTTTCGCGAATCATTAAATAGAGTAAAGAAATGAAAGAAAATTGAAACAATTAAAGAAATTTAAGAAACCCAAAGAATCTAAGAAATTAAGTAATTCAGGAAATTAGAGAACATTTCGTACATTGAGTGTCTTTTCGCAACCCTGCAATTAGAGTCTCAAAACAACAACGAGGACTGCCAACTTCGTGTTTAGTAGCCTTGATCCTATTTCCTCTATTCGGCTCATAGCTGGTGAGACGTGTCGCTAGCAAGGGCGATTGATCTAATTGCAAGGAATTCATCTGCCCGTCTCCGTGGAACGGAAGCGGCGCCACGATGCTCAATGATTAGTTATTGACAACGCTGAAATTTTCCCAAGTGGGGTTTCGCACACACAACGCAAGCTTTTGCAGGCCGTAGGCCGTGCCAAAGCTGCATGCCTACATAGGTTACTCCGCTACGTGGTAGTCTGGCAAAGTGACACGTTTTCACACTACTACGGCCACTAGACGGAATAAACAAAGTAAAGTTTATTGTTTTATAACTACTCTGTATCTATATCCTAAAGGATCTTGGTAGCTAGCTTTCTGACTTGAGTATGCAATAGAGGGTTGCTAGTGGCATCTTAAGTAAGGATCTAGTAAATAATGTTACATATAGGGGCCGCCAGAAGTGGCGTCCTCTGGGCCACAAATAGCAGGCCCATCGTCACCAGCTAGAGTTAATGAACAACCTTTACTTCAATACTTCTTGCTGCATATATTAACAGCGATGAAGGTAGTAACTAAGAACCCTGCTGGCTATCTAATAGTTAAGAGCAGTGTATCGCTAATTCTAGCGGTAGCCCGGTAGCCCCGTTAGAATTGACTTCCGTCAGGTCATAACGAGAGGACCCTTCGGGGTTTGGCAATCGTAATAGATATTTTTCTAGGTTTCCCACACTGCTAGTGGTCGATTTTTCCTTAACTATTAGCTATAAGTGATTATTACCTTGGAGTTAGAAAAGCTTTTGGCTGGCTACCACAGATGACAAATGAGATTAGTGACTAGGCTACCAAGTATATAATTTAAACGGGAAGTGTCTATAAATTGAGATTTATTACTGTATTAGTCGTCTTTAGTATGTAGAGGACCCTTAAGTGTTGTCAACATTCCTCTTTACCTATATAAGCTTAATCAAGTAACTCATATCCTAATTCAGCCATTTCTTTACCCTAATAGTTCTTGATACTCTTGTTGTTGCTTGGCTGAGCGACCGCTGCCTAGCGTGGTGCCGTTATTAGGACCTTGAGCAGATATATCTAGTTATAGAAACCAAGATAATTTTAGCTTTTATTTATTTACAAGCTTATATAAAAGTAAGCATTTTAAACGACTCGAGCTTCTTTATCTTCTCCTATAATGGTGCTTTAAAATGTGTACTAAAGTATATTCCATATGTGAATAATTTGTCACGGATTACAAGGTCCTTTGCAACTTTTATTGATACCCATGTTGACTTCCTTTATCAAGAAATGCCACTGCTGACGAGGGAAGGACTGTTGAGAGAAAACCAAGTGGTGCCAATTTGGAGGCCGGGCAGGCTTCTGCACACCAAACGACGCTGGCAAGAGGCAATACCATCAAATTTCGCACTTGACCGACTGGTACACGCCTAATCACATCCAGTAGGGCGGTTCGACAAACACTGGGTTGTACAAGTCCTTCCGATCAGGGTATTTCGCGTAAGTCCAGAGACGTAGTGGTTCATACGGGTTGATACACAATGATCAAAAACCTTTTCAGCAGCGGCAACCAAATCTCCCCTTACCGCATGAACAACTGGATTAGCCCAGCTAATACAGCAGACTCCGCAGCAATCGGATCGACAGATTGACCTGGGTGAGCTTGGGATCGTGATGCCAGATTCATAGATGTCGCCAATAAGGAGATTGCAGTGATCCTCAGGAGCGAAATGGGAACGGCCGCACTCGACATCATTAGTGCCGCAAACACGTTCTGTCATCTGATGGTCCTCCGACGGCGTGGTAGCAGCAGTAGACGTAGAATTATCATCACCGTATCTACAGTCTGGTTAGCCCTCGACTAAAACAGGTGATATTTCAAACCTACATGGTGAGTGTAACGGTGTTGTTTTGCGTTTGGCTAATGATTTGGTGTTGAAGGATGACAAGTCCCTCGGGAGTCTCCGGTAGGGCAGAGAGGATGTTGTCATTTGCTTTCTCGGTACTGCTAGCCAAGACAGTGCCGACCAGGCATGTCATGAAGAGCGTCATAGACCACATGGCGAGATGAATAGAATTTTGTTGCACCGGATCGATCTAATCCAGTCTTCTGACGTTGTGAGACGCTACGAACATGTCCGACAGGCTCAAGGAGTAGGTACCTTCTTATACTGTCGTAGTTGTTGTATGCAGGCCACATTTTACCGAGTGGAAGTCCTGGTTTACGCCTTGAGGCTTATCTTTTACAATATATGAGCTGATCCATGAGCCGAACCGCGGATTCAACTGCACGCCAACTGCTCGCTTACTGGTCGCTGACTCGCTGACTCGCCACTCTTCTTGATGTCCTAGGCAGCAAGACGGCGCGGGTGGATTTTCTGACCAGGAGCTGAGCCTAGACCCGTGAAATAATAAGCTTCGAGGCGCCCGGAATATCCACACTTCGGGGAGCTAATCTAACAGTGTGAAGAGAACCTGTCTTGTCCGTGATAACCAGTCTTCCGCGTGAAATGAGATTTGTTTCCTCGGATGACCACCTATGAGTGTGTCCTCGAGTGGGGTGTAGCACGAGTAATACCAGTCTTGGCGACCTGACAAGTTGATAACTGCCGCACATCTCAACAAAACTCCAAAGCCGAGGCTGGCTCTCGTACTATTCCGGCTTACAAGTAGCCGTACCTTTGATATCGGATTTAATAAATTACAATGCTCCTTGAGGCTTACATTGCTATTTAGTGCTTATTTGATTACACGTTGAGACTTCCACAGTGTCAGTATTCTTCTTCATTTACTGATTTATCAGCCGTGCGCAACTATCGGATGTATCGACCTACATCAGGTATATAGAATGAGCAGCTCTCCCTTTGAGCTTGAAAATTAAGTACCGTTATCTTATCTTCTTTTATTTTATTCAGTAAGACGTTTCCCTTTTGTTCGTTATGGTTTCTCCTGCCAGCATGCTCTTTAGCCTGGGCAGCATTGGCTATGTACTTGGTGGGATCGTGCCTCGTACACCTGACGATTCCATTCTGCAGCAATATGATGTAACGGGATTGGACGGTCTGACATACGCTGTCACTGTGTAAGTTTGATTGTGTGGTTACTTAAACAGTATCGACTCTGATATCATAAATTAGCTATGGCTGGGAGAACTCTACTTCTCTCAAAACAGCTGACGACGCAACCGACTTCGC
This sequence comes from Zarea fungicola, assembly GCA_900169235.1. Lineage (NCBI taxonomy): Eukaryota > Fungi > Ascomycota > Sordariomycetes > Hypocreales > Cordycipitaceae > Zarea > Zarea fungicola. Next base: position 16,948 of record FWCC01000074.1, read on the forward strand.
CGCACGTGGATGTGGCACCGAGACGGTTCAGTGCTCTGGAAGTCATCGCGCAACAAACATAGCGTGTACCACCTTGATCCGCGGTGTTGGGACTGGAATCAACTTACCCTCATCGCCTCGATCAATCTGTCTCTCCCACTCTGATAATGATAATCAATGCTGCATTTCTTGGTCTGCGCCAGTCAGTGGCGCCATAGAATCAAACTTGGTGCATGCGGCGGATAGGGTGATTAGACAGTGTATCAGTCCCGATTCATCGCTTTCAGGCCTTACACGCAACACACAGCTCGGGAGAACCTGTGTTACGCAGTGCTTGTCAAACCGGCCCACCGGCTGTTCTTGACCTAATCATGACGGCATTAGAGGACGGAATTAGTGTTTGGAACTTGGTTTTCGGTTCAAAACCTAATGTATGCACATGGAGGCTGTATCACAACTAGAAAATTTCTGTAGCACCAAATAGCGCCCGGACTTGCAAACAAACATATTCTTTTCAAAAATATGTTGAAAATATGTTGGGATTTTTGCAATTAAGATGAAATCAAATTCGATAAATTCGAAGCTCACAATAGTTTAAGTAGCAGGCGTTCAATCTGTCTTGCCAAGGCAAACCACACTGTCCACTCGTCGCTTGTCTGTGGACTCAATTACAGAGCAGCATAAAATTCTTGGACTTGATAAACGGTGTCTCTACAGCGGCAGCATCCGGAGTCACTATTCAATTTGAGCAAAAAGGATAGCAATTATATAAAGTTGAGAGAGAAAATCACAAATTTTGATATTGAATTGAGGCTGTCAGTGGAGGAAACTGTGCCGGGTTTTCGGCAGTGGTTCTGGATACTTTGCTCCAACAAAGGGCGTCACCTAGTTTAGACTGTGATCTTGAGTTTTTTGAGGAAGAATTCTATTTTGGCCACTTCCGACTCAGCAAAAGCACCCCTACTAGCGTGGTACCTCGTCGAGAGTTATGAAAGTGATGCAGGGATTTGGCGGCTGGCCACTGCCAGATTTAGTAAATCGTCCTTTTTATGCAGACAACTCGCCGCCGAGTCAAAACGAAAAGCCCAGGTGGAAACTCAAAGATCACAGTCTTACAGCAGTGGGGCACCGTCCGCCAACAGAGGCAGTGTTATCTGACACCACAAGACTAATAGTCTACATAACTCAAGTCCCCAGATGTAGTTGCTGCTCTCGAAGCTACCGCGAGACCAATCATGTATGAACTTGAACGTGCTATTTTGGTATCAAACACGCCATAGCTTCTTCGCCTAGCTTAGACTAGAATAGGAGTGGCAATGGTAATAGGGTTTATAAATTTCTATTTAAAGGCCTGTCCTCCCACTTTGAAGTTCACAATTTCATTCATTATAACGCGTTTATTACTTACTGAAACATGCAACTCTCCTTTTCCGTCTTTGCTCTAATTGCCTCTGGCGTAGCGCATGGTGCAGAGTCACCTGTGGCAGCACCACTTGATGATGATACTTTCTACAAAATGACCCTCCCAGAGTTCACTGCTGATGGTCTAAGAGTTGTCGATCTGCGATTCGACAATAATCTCGACAAACGAGCCGTCTGTGGTAGTCTTCCTGGGGTTGCTAATGGCGAATGTGTCAGATACTACAGCGACACAGGCTGTGCTGACCGAAACCACATTAAAGGCTATAAGCCAACCTGTGCTGGGAACTGCTATGTGGATAAATTTCACTCGGTCAAGGCCATTGGTGACGGGACCTACTCTACAAACTGTGATCTCTTTTCCGATACTTTATGCCAGAAGAAGATTGCTAGCGTTGGAGGCAAGACTGGCGGTGGACAGTGTGCAAATGCTAATGGATGGAGCATGCGTTGCTACTATCGATGCTGATGCATGCCGTACTCCGATATCACTCGTCAACTATGAGTCTGCAATTATCTCCAGGTTAAATGGGACACATGGGAGCGAGGTGGGAACCGTGCAACGTGTACTATCCGTTGTAGCTCCGTCTGGGTTTAGAACAGCATGTTCATTTCTGTGTACTACTACGAGCACCAGGTAGTGGCGGAAATAATCAGTTCGACTACACGTCTGCGTGTTGTATGCTTTTATCACACGGGCACCTTCCCTGATATGAAACAAAATACCTAATCGACCGCTGGATGGGTATTTAGGGTCGGCTTCTAGTGACAGAATACAGTCAATACATTCGTAACTATGAGGAATTCCTGCTCTGCGTGACAGCTTTCTTATCAGTAAGGGGTCATTCGTAGTAGCAACTAGTTGCAAACGGTACCAGTAATAGTAGGGCCATTCTCGTAGGGCCACGGTGGAGTACACTCAGAGCTTTCACTGCACGGTCGCAGTAATGGCCAAGATAAGACAACGTTGTTCCTATGTGTGGGGGGATTGACTTGTAAGCACTATTGTTTAGATAGGAAATACCGGTAAGCTTGCTTTAAGCTATTTTACGCTTAGGAACTAACCTACTTGTGCTAAAGCGAGATTAGGTCACACTCTACACTAAACGCCTCTAGGTCCAATACATGTGAGGATGAATGCAGGTGGTTTAGAACATTGTTGGTCAGTCTAAGCAAAGCCTCGTTATGGAGAGTTCCACTCTTATCTCTATTGGCAGTTACTAGGTCGTCACTGTGACAATATGCAGCAGGAGGCTATTGGGTTGATCCGATCTTACATGACTAGCTAGTGTGTCCACTATCTATCCATTATTGATACTGGTAGCTGGCAAAACAGCGGCCTACCACATGTGCGAGAAGATAGTAAACAAATCGGAACAGTCTTGTGCTAAATTACAAGTCATCTGAAAGAAGTGAAATTATTATTGTCCTGCCATTTCTATTCCTCCTTGTCTTGTTAGTTGAATGTCCCACCCTAGAAAGAGTGGCTAGGCTCGCTATGACACTATTTATTTAGCATCGGACGTTATTGTAGCCTGTACTACAGCCATAGTTTAGCCATTGATTTGTTCTGGGATTCATTGCAGGGGCCGTAGCGCCTCCATTGACATATTCTGGACGGCAGCCACCGCAGGAGCTTTTAACAGTGCAGCTCTGAGACCAGAACCATCCCCATGCAATGTAAGGCTGGGTCCAGACTTGAACGACGCTGTTGCTGTTCACATTGCAAAGGTATGTCCTAGATGAGGAGTAGGTCTGGGTCACTGAAATGCCCAAACTAGCAGACAAGATATCTTTTATGAGACTCCAGCTCAAGCCAGCATTCTGTTCAATCGCGATAGAGTAGCTCGTTTGGATATTTTGGGAGCCGCCAGCACCAGATCTTCCAGTAAAGAGGCAGCTGGAGGCTGGGCTCCATGACCCAGGCCATTGCTGTGTCTGCTTAGCATAGGTTTTGGTATACCTAGCAGGAACAATGCATGGCCCAGCCTCTCGACTAGAAAGAGACGAAACGTTGTGTGCAGCGTCGTACTCAACAGTAGCCAAGCTAACAAAGGCCCGCTGGTCGCTAAGGTAGATTGTGTGATTGGCGTCTTTGCAATTAGTATCTTATGTAGGACATGACATGACTTAATGTAGACACTACTCACCAGGGTTCGCCATCAGATACTCCTCAAATATCGTGGTGTTCATGACGGATTCACTTGGAAAATTGTTTAGTATATTTTTATGGAGTTCACGTCGGGTGAGTGTTGTTGCTCCAGGAGGAGGAGCAAAGTCGGAAGCGAGAATGCTCAGGTCTACCATGGCAGCAACAGCGGTAGTTACTGGAAACAGCCGGTACAACTTCATTGTCGCTGTATATGCTCTTTGGTTTAATAGTAGAGTGGCTATAAAAATGAAATGTTGCGAATGGCAGATAGAAAAGATCTTTGACAAAAGAGAGATCCTTCATCTCTTATATGTTTACGATTATTATCAGTGTACCCAAAAAGTGGTTCCAGTGGCGAAGTTGAGATAATTTATTGTGAAATATCGCAACACAAGATGCCCAGCACACACAACTGGCGTTGCAGAGGCATTCGCTTATTGACCGCCTGCATATCAGGTTATCCGCTCTCAAATATCCACTGATTGTAATGACGGTGGATATATTGGGGATCGCCAATATGCCCATCAGCTTGTCCCACATTCAGCTCAGTGCGACGCCCGGCTGGTGAGCACTCTAGTTTATGTGCTACAAAGACGAAATCTGTTGTCTCACCATGGTCTACTCAGAACTAGGCACGTATCGATGCCCTATACGTAACCAGTGACTAGAAGGTTTCTGGCTTTTGATAGTGTAACGTGCCGCAATGCTACTCTAAAATGGAGCCAAGGAACAAAATACCAATGTATGCTATTTAAAACAATACTCCCTAGCAATTTTAGTCTTTTTCTCTTTAACAAATATAATATTAATGGTTTTTCTAATAGGGCTCATCTGTATACCTGCGTCTTGCTGTACTTGTGAAAGTGTCTTACTGGTGCTGGACCTTTGGGCGGTAGGCCCTGTGAGATTAGATTAATCCGTAGACTTTGGCGTTACGCTAAACAAGTTTCCAGAATAGCTAGCTCTCCTTTGGAGAAATTGTAAGATGTGCCGAAAAGAATAGCAGTATTTGGTGTGTCGGAAGAACACTTCCTCTTCGAGTAACACATGCCGTCCCCTCCACTTGATGTACAGAGGTTTGCGACTCTCTAACTCATCATTGGGCCACACAACGATAGTGTCCCTGCATTGAACAATATTTTGTGATTAATGACCAGTATATTAAACATAGAAAAGTGCAGGCTTACGTATCCCATGCGCAACCACGGTAAATCCGGCATGCGAAAACATTTAGAATTAATAGAAGTGCCCCTACCCCGCCTAGGCAGCAGGCATGTAAGTCATATAATTAATTATTGGTCTTTCAGACAAAGTAGAGACATTTAGTATAACTGATCAATATAGACGGCCGCACACGCCTGGTCATGCGCCGTGAGAAGACCCTCGAGGTCTGTGCCAGCCAGTACGTTTAGATGGCCCAGAAGAGAGAACTCATTGCATCACGTTGCGAAATCTGACGGTTTGTAGTGTTTATGATAACTCCGATTGACAAGGGATGAGTATCTATGTCCAACATTGATCTCGTGAAATTGTCGGATAACACTGCCTTGCTGGCTTAATGCACAAGTGTTTCTGCCTGGGCTACGACTTCTGTCGTAACACTGCTGTCTGGAAGCCAGCAGTTTTCGGAAGATTTGATGCTGGATTACTCAGCTTGAACAATCTTTTCAACAAAAACAATAATAATAACAGAAGCAATGATAGCTAACTGCCTCATAACATGACAGAAATAGGAAAATGAGCAAATATCGTTATTCATATCTCCTATAAAACTTTAAATATAATATCTAAAGAGACGAGACTAATGAACAAAGAAAGAAATTAATAGCTATAATGTGGTAGTGTTTTGTAGGTTGAAAATGGGTGTAATATGGTAATTGTCAAAGAGGAAGGTAGAGCTCGCAAAGATCTATTGGAAGAAGGTTGAAAGAGCTGATGTGAAAGCTAAGAGACAAGATAAAGAGCTTAGAATATTTTATGGGAAACAAGCAAGGGGAATGATATGGGAAGTGTATATCGTGGCGCCGAAATTTGTATTCTTACAATATTTGTTTTTAAGCTGTTTCATTTCAAAGATGTTAAGTCTAATGTTCTGATCATCTTGCTATCTAGTATCTACTATTGAGATTGGTGAAGGTATGGTATGAGTGCCCTTAGTTTTAGAAGATGGCGAAATCAATTTAAGAAATTGTCTGGGGATTAGAAGCCACCAACTAGTGAAAGTAAAAATGGCCAATAACCTCATCCTCAGTGTTTCTGCAGACTTTCTGCAGACTTTCTGATTAGATAAACCGTTTCATTTTTTTCGGGGTACATTACAACACTAGACTGTTTATCCTAGTGAACTATAGAGGTGTACAAGCCAAGACTAAACATGCTCCCGTCCTTCTTTCATAGGCTAAAGACGCCATGCAATAAAACGCTTGCCTCCACCTTGGTTGAACTGCCGCCGAAAACATATCAACTACCGAAGAGACGGGCCTGATAGAAATGAAGGCCACAAAATAATGGATCTGGAAATTTTAATGCAATGAACTTCTATTCTCAAATGGTTGCAGTGACTGAGTCGTGTGTAGCTTTCTCTCCAGGTAGATACCCCCACTATCAGGCCTTGGCTATCCGATTGCAATTTGAGCAGTTATTATGGCGTTAACGCCTTATTAGCCCATAAATCTTGACAATGGAAGCCCCGCTTTTGAAGGTTGAATGCAAGGTTGTCAGCGGTCGTCGAAACTGGCCAAAGCTCACGTTAGTTAGGAAGACAGCAAGATCTACATACTGGGTAGTTCTTTGCCTCCGGATACACTGTACAGTACTCCTCGCAGTTCACCTAATTTGTCTCTACATAATGGTATTAAGTAACTGTACGAAGGCGAAATTGTGATACGCAAAGAGCCTGTTTATGCCTGCTGGCGAACGCAGCGCGGTATAGAGTCTTAGAGTCGTAAGGCAGTAGTTGGCACTATCTACCTCTATAACAAAATATTCGGCGGAAAATAGCAGACCGCGGGACTTGTCATCGCATCCGCTCCTTCTATTTGGAGATGAGCATGTTTTCTCGGATATGGTGGACTGGTGGAAGTTAGCCAGCAGCCAATCCAGCGGGCCCAATTTCGCGCGACTTGCACTTCCACGGCTTGCCCCATGCATGTGCCAAGTCCCCATCGTGTCGGCAGGTAGGCCGGGGAGCACACGGGCGGGGTGGAATCAGGTCTATTGCTACGGACACGCACTCCTCTGGTAGGCTAGGCCCATATACAAGACGTAAATAGTAGTACTTGGACTGGCTGGCGCCCGTCAGCACCCACTAGCAAATGCGGTGGGGGCGTGGCACATGTGCTTTCTTTATATCCCTGGAATGTTTCAAGATGAAAACCGGCCGGTTAAGAATCTGCCGCCCGGCTTAGTGGGCCAGGGCCTGGGCATCCAATCACTAACTATGAAGATAATCTTGGATAGGTTTATAGTGGGTTGGGGTCTAACTACCAAATCCGATGTTTGATGACCTATTAGCCTCACCAGCAAGCAAGTTCGGAAAGGCTACTATCATTGCTCCGGAAATCTTCGGTTTGCAAGACTCCTGACAGAGGGCGCCAGGACTACGTAAGCTCCACCTTCGCTGACAAGTCCACAAGGCTCGGCGATGTCAGTTTACACGCATCAGACGAGGAATAGGTTTAGTCAATTTGGAAAAATGACAGAACCAGGGCTTTTGTACGATGAGAATCACCATGTGCGCTCCGAGCTCGAAGGTTTAACAGACTTGGTCCAGGTCCCAGCCAGTGACACCGATGATCTAATAAGACTCGCCCAGCCACGTTGAATTCAAAACCACCAAGTCTACTGGGGCTATCGTTAATTCTAGCGATACGCTGCTCTTAACTTCAAGATAGAAAGCAGGATTCGTGACTGGTACGATGCTCAGTATCACAGTATGTAACGACAACTAGTATAATAGTTGTTGATTCTTCTATCTAGCTAGTGGCTACGACACCGTCGTCACGACCTTCAGACCGCCACAACTAGCAGCCTGCCACATGTGACACTCGTACCAACAGGCTCGGAACAACTGACACGCCCACAAGGGTAACTCGTCTATGTTGCGGTTTGATAAAGATGTTTGGTCATGGATAAGACCTGTTACTGGCTGGTGGCGCCCCCGGTATGAAACTCCGGCGGCTAATAAACAACAATAAACAATGATCTATGCTTAATGTGTTGGCCGTACCACGAATCTCAGCCCCACGCTTGCTTATTCCTGTAGTAAGTGAGCAAAGCCTCCAGTGGAGTCAAAAGCACCACAGTCAACACAGTGCCTCTCGGCTGTAGTGAGTAGGGAGTCATGTAACTAGTGGGGGCACAGTCGGTGGCTTCACGAGGCTCCGCCTCGCCACCAAGTCAGGTTTATCTTGCATAATCACCATCATGAGAATTGAAGCTAGTCATTATCCAGTGCGCGCCACTTAGTTTTAGGTCCTTCCTACGAGCTCGAATAGGTGGCCCAGGGTCCGCTATCTATGTCCCATACTTCATATTGGTCCGGCTCCATCCGTTTATTATTGCTTCGGCGTACACTTTCATGTTTCATCCTTAATGCCGACCCGGTTTAGCAGTGACCAACACAATCTCTCGGACCGATGTAAGCGGATCTAGGTGCAAATTCTAATTCTCCCAACTACTGGTTTTAACCTTTTTAGGTTAGAGGTATCATCTGCATTTCCTGCTTCTGGCTAGTGCCAGTTTCTGCGGAATATTCATGGAAATAAATGGACAGTGCAAGCCGCAAAAATTTACCACAACAGCTTGAGCAACTTGAAAGCACTCCGATTCAGTTGAACTGGGTGCCTGTTAGGAATAACGGGCCACTGCTCCAAACTGTTAACGCAGTTAGCAGGTTCGTGGATACTACCGTCCTCCCTGTTATTATATGTAGCGAGAAGTAGAAAGGCCCTTCTTGTATTGTAATCCTAGTTCTACGTTGAGACTGTTATTTATGCCGGCGCTGCCGCCCACATGTGCCGGTTGCCACTTCTGACAGCTTTTTACCTTGTAATATTGCGAAGACTTCTACTATAGTGACATTTCCCAGGCTAAAAGAGGGCCTTTGGGGCCCGCCGGGCGATTGGCTAAACCCCCTGCAAGGAACCTCGTTGCAGCTATGCGACTGTCAAAGGGATGCAACCAGAAGGCTAAGAGGGCTCCCAAACCACTAGTACTACTAGTGCCGAACGATGAAATGACCATCGCTACTTGCAAATGCTATATCTATTGGTAAGCGGCCCCTGCATACCAGGCTAGACAGCGACTGTTGTCATGTTTCATCCACCAGTCAGCAGCTCTAACTGAGCTATTTCTGTCAGTTAGTTGGTGGCAAGTAGCAACGGTCTGATCAGAGAACAATAATCTCCACCAGATGTTAAATGCGGAGTCGTGATCGTTGGCATATAAGCACTTAGATAAACAGCCCTACAAGCCAACTAGTAAGCACGCATCCTATTACAGGGTGTAGAATTTGAGTTAGTCTTGTGCAACTAGCGCTTGCGCCACTAGCATTGTCGTTTCATAAAAGTGGAAGCCTATCTCAGACTTAACTAGAACCATCTAAGCAGTCCAGTTCGTCGAAGAGCTAGGCCAGAAAACGAGAATGCATCAAGTCAGTCATGCGACTGGCGTCCACAATTGGCGATGCGGAGATGCTGGATTTAACCCGTCTACTAAACTTCTTATCGCCGAGTCCACCACCTCAACGGAAGCGTACAGATCTCAATCCCAGAGCCTATCAGGTGTACAAAATGACGATACACTGCAACAACTATTGTGTATAGTACGTACTACCTTGCTACTATAGGAGCAGCTATGACGAGGACACCAAGGGAATGTCTCAACTGGCAAAATGCTTCTGCGTGCCAGGGTTAACGATGTTTTGCATGCCATGAAGTTAAAAAGTAGCTCAAGTGGTTATAAAACGGTATAATTGATGCAAATTGGGAGACTTGAAATCTCATACCTTGGTCAATGTCTAGCTAATGTATGGGCTATTTAAATCTTTCACGGTTGTTCTCTGGGCCATGTATCATTCTTTTATGCTACAAATAACTCTCCATATTGCATGCTCAGTTGATTGACTGTTATTGCAGCTTCTTTTAATTACTCCAAGAGGCTCCGGCCCGCCACCCAGTTAGGTTTATTTAGTATCATCACAATCCTCAGAATTGAAACCAATTATCAGCTACAGTTGCGCCACTCAATTTAGGCCAAGATCAGGGTCCGTTATTATGGCGATGGACCCACTACTTGGGGCAGGCCGTGACATGAAACATCTGTGGTGAGGAATTTCATTATAATTATGATGAGAATTCAAGATTATTGTTTATCAAGAAAGATGGAAGCATTCGAAGCAACCGCTTATTTCATTTGATGGCGAAGTGACCGGGTGAGCTTGTTGACACGTCGGAATTAGGATGAGCACCCTCTATGGCGGCGCCTTGTGCTTGACCAGTGGCGTGAACACGAGTAATGCACCGTTTTACATCCTCATCAGCTTCTACCGCAAATCTTCGGGCAGGAAATGCAGTAGCACTATTATGTACGGCAATCGTACGAGTAGACACCATTTCTGTAGTTCTGGGCCTAGCATGGTAAGCACTAACTGCTGTTTGTGTATGCCATGATCCGAAACGATTCAGATGACGAAATCCACGTCGATGACGGTAGTGAGGAACAGGTTCGTAGAGTGCTCGAGGGTGGGTGGAGGTTCTAACTGCCGAATCCGATGTCCAATGATCCATTAACTGCCAGCAGGCAAGCTTGGAACGACTCTATCAAAAGAGTGCTCCAGAATTTTCAGTCATTGAATCCTAAAAACGGGTGGATGGCCTACATAACCTCCACCTTAATTAACGGATCCATGGGCTCGGCATTGCAATTTGCCAACATTGAATTAGTAGGGTTAGTCATATTTCCTAAATAACGGCTGCTTACCATTATAATTTTCTTATACAGGGCAAATGACATAAAGAAAATCGTATGTCAGTTAGGACTTGTTGTTAAATAAAGCCTACAATTATATGGAGGGACTCCGTCGTTCAGAGGTATTGATTCTCTACACAATTGAGAAGCAGCATTCTGGATGCAATAGCTGGGATGAAGATGGATGGTACTAAGGAAAGGTTTGTTAGATACTGAACCATCATCTGCCATATGTGTGACTGCGAGCTTGGCTGCTTTGCGACCATAAATAGTCTTAACAACTGTCACTGCCAGCTAGCTCCAATGAATAATCATCTGTCATCAAAGCCACCGTTTGTCGACGTTTACAGGCATACCACTACCAGTGAGTAAGCGCCGCTAGACCCAGCCTCCATAGTCCGAACATTCCGAATAAACTACCGAAATCAGGGACCATGAAAGACAAAGCGAAGCTAGTTTCGACAGAACAAACTACTGTGGCTCTGTTTAATTAACGTAATCGTAACTAGATATACTCACATGATAGCTGGTAGATAAGCTTAGGCACTATTATAAGCTTAGGCACTATTCACGGGTGTTGAAAGCTGTAGTTTTGCCCCCCTAACCCGTGCGTCAACGTTCGTTTAAATTCTGACAGTGCGCGGGCACGCTTAATTAGTTTGCGATATGGTTAAGCGGAACGCACTTTCCAACATAGGCTAGTTCGCTGTGACTTGTGGCGCACCGTCACTTACAGTACGATTCGGTTTTCGTACCATTCAATCTAATAGGTATAGGTGGGCACGACTTAATCAAACAGAGGTCTCTTTTGATGACCTTTCCCCCTGCCACAATGGGAGAAGCAAGTAGTATCCAATGGCAGCGGTCAATATAGAACCAATTCTCAGCGTTCTCTACAGTATATGTGTAGGTCCCAGTTGACCAGCTAAAATCAATGCTGCCTGTTAGGCACGACAATATTTTGGTATCCGTTCCCTGGTTGCATTTATTTGCTATACATAGAATCTTCTTCAAGGACAAAATTTCCTCTTACAGCACAGCTGCTGTGGCATGCCCGGACCCTGGTATTGGATGTGTAAGACCGTGGGCGGTAGGCAGTATTGCAGTCGTAGGTGAAACTTCCACTATTCACCTTTTAGGTACAGACCTCTTGGCGTACTGAGTCAAGGTGGTCCTTGTGATAGCATTGGGCCATACCGATATGCCAGTTACCACAGGTTGCAGCAGAAACGGCCAGCATCTGAATAGAGACGCTCAGAAGCGTTAGGGAGGCATTGAGGGATTTCGTTTTAGTAAAAGATGAGAAGAGACCTAAAAGCCTTCTTGGTTAATGTTCCTTGTACTTGTTGTGCGTGCTATAGTGCGTGAATAAGAAATTGTGGGAGTTGCATATGTGGATTTATCGTGCCTGGTATTCGCCCTGAAAAGTCAGCGTAAATCTGGGAATCGTAGAGCCTATCCTAGCCCATCTTCACAAGTAACTCACTTAATTTTATTTGTTAGTCCATTCGTGCCGGGTCTAGTAGTTGCCGAAGACAGTACTCCACGGTGGTAGATAACTGCTAGGAACCGAGACAAGTCAGGAGTGGGCCAACAGAGCGACTGCCACAAATGTAGCGACTACCTTGATGAGGAATGATTTTTCATGGAAGCTGAGTAAAACAGACAGTTTGGAGGTTACTTCTGACTGGAAGACGGCCTAGCTGGCATCCACACATGTAATAGCACCCTTTCTAATTGAACGGCCTCATGAAGCTCTGAACCCATAGCCAGGTTGGGCGGACAGTGAGAATGACTCGCTGGAATAAGCACTATAAGGAGTGGCATTTGGAAAGAACATGGATAAGTAAATTATAATTTGAATTTTACAGGTTCCTGCAGGTATAAAAAGCCCCCGTCTTCACCTCAGCAACTATTGTTCTTAGCCATCCGACAAGCTATCTTTGCCTTGACAGGACAGTGAACTTTCAATCAAAATTATTACTTAATTTCCAAGGCGCTATGCGTTTACCATTCCTGCTACTAGTGGCCCTGCCATTAGAATTTGTCCAAGCAGACTCTGGATCTTGTGGCAATCTTCACACCATTGAGGGTGTCACGCCACGTCACGGATGCTGGTCGCAGCATTACTGGAACACGTTCTGGGAGATACGCCAAAATTTCTGCAGTCGATCTGTACAAGCCCCTCCCAATCAAAAACTTGTTTGGGATTGGACTAAACATGAAGCTCATGGCCAGACAGTTTTACAACCTGGTATGACAAACTCACGCTGCTGGGATGCCTTCTGGGACATTATCTGGAGATGCTTTGATTCGGCAAATGCCGGCACTGCTGGAAATGGTGCCACTCACGAGACTGGAGAGTGGACTACTGATAACACCCAGAAAGAATGGTACTGGCTGTGGGGGAACACCCATGACGCCTCTGGATGGTGTCTTGGGTGCGAGAGCGGGTGCCAGAGGAGGCGATCTTTGAATGTGCAGCCAATGAAGAAATATCTTCCCACAGAATGGGAAGCTGAACGAGTGATTAGCACCGAGGAACAGGCTGCAATTGATGCTGGCCTTGCGACTGATCACAGGAAGCGTCTTGGTATTAAATCAAGCCAGAACTGATCAGGACAATGTGGCGGGCTAAACAGTCAGGGTAGACTTTGGCGAAACGACCGTGGGGGAAAGGTACTTAAATTGGTTTACATTGGGATTTAGTTATGATATGGGTTGAACAATGATTAGTCTGTGCTTGTTGCAAGTATTCTTTGTTTGCTTCCTAGTTCAAGGTTATGCAGAATGGAGGACTGAAGTTAGTATTCTTATTTCATCGTTCAATTGTTCCAATACGGGTGTAGGGCATGTTATGGACCATAATACGGGACCTAATTGGTCGTTATGATAGCAAGCCAGTTGGTGGCTCTTCAGCATAAGCAGCGTGCCACAACAAGAGCCTCGAAGCAACTGTTAATCCAGTAATTTACTGGGTAACGTGCGTCAGCTTGCTTTAACTCCTCCCCTTTTCACGCGGTATTCAAGAATAAAGTAGCGACAGCTTGTCCTAGCTAACATTATGCCAAAGTCACCACTATTGCAAGGCATATTCCAAGTATATTATAGAGTTATAGAGAGAGCAAAACTGATATTAAGTCCCAACGAATGGCAGCTTTGTACCTCTTGCCAAGCTGCACAATATCGCTGTGTTTATTTAAAACTCTACAGTTCATAGCGACGCTTGAGACTGCCTAGCGGACCATATACTCAGCATTGACACTGCAATAAGGTGGAATTCATGGTACATGCTCCTTTAGAATGCACTAAATAAGAATAATAAGCTAATAATGTCCTAGTAAGAACATTATATGGATCTTAGAGATAATTATCTTATATAGGATAATTAAGACATTTTATAATTAATAGCGGACTTTCTTTAGCTATTCGAATAAGTAATGCAAAGATAATAAATAATATAGTGATCTTTAGACTAGCTCCTCTACTATATAGACATCTTACTTAAGTATTTTAAGGATACTAAGGTAAGGAGCCCTGATTAGTATAACTATATAATACTAGGAAGTACTACTAAATAATAGTAAATATATGAAATATAGTGACCACTCACGACTCATCTACTCTATTCACATAGGTTACTTTATCCTTAATAACTACTATTTTAGGATGGATGAGACACCTATATATTCTATAGCATTGCTTCTACACCCATCTAAGCGATTAAATACCTCCGCTGGAACTGGCCCTCGAATTGGCACGAGGGTGCAATTGGTAAGGCCGGGCAGACCTGGAACCAGTACAAGGACTATGCTGCGGAGGCCACCTAAGAAAAATGACGCTCCGGAGGTGAATTGACAGTGTTCGACAAGCTGACACGGTCGCTCGATGTGACAGAAGTGGAGGATGACGACGACGTAGATGAGCTAGAGAAGTTTATATGGGACTCTGTGCAAGACTGCGTCGAGTCCGCTGGCATGGTGGAGCAGAGAGGAGTAGCGGACGGAGTATCCGCCGTAATATAAGATGGCACTCGATGCTGTTGATTGCGCCTATGTCTGATGAAGCAGAATGCGTGTTCTCGAGCACTCGGCGCACCATTTTGTTTGACCGTGCGCGTCTAGGCGCGGAGACAATTGAGATGACTGAGTGACTTGGGAGCTAGAAGAAGAATAATCTCATTTTTGATATGCATGCTCTATAGTTTTGTTATGAACGTCAATTACTGCGCGGAGGATTGTAGAATGAATAAAAAATTCTCATTGACGAGACATATAATCGTAGTTGCTTAATTCGTGCCTCACGGGACACAAGACTAATATCAAAATAACGTCTAAACGACTCTAAAAGAAGAGACAAAATTTTACCTATATATTCCTATACCGTACCCCTTGAGAACCCTGAAGATATGCACGGCCTGGCATTCTCCGCTGTGACTGTGCGACACTTGGGGAAGGCCTAATAGAGCTTTCCGAAGCTTGTACTCATGGTCGACCCATTGTGCACAGAATAGAGAGATGCCCTCGACGCGCTGGTGACGTCCACATGTCCGTAGAAAAGTGTATCTGACCGACAGGTCTATACTGTTAAGAGCCCTGACAGGCCGCTGTGTTAACTGCTCAACTACTGTCTTCTGAGAAGACCGGGGTACGGCCAGCCGTGGCCAGTCATCTCTAGCATCCAGTTCATATTTTCTAGCACCTTGGCACTTCCCCACGTACATCGCAACCACCGTGTCCAGGCAACCCACACGATATGGATTATAGAGCCGATGAGACTTTAAGCACTGTGACATGGATTGTCGTGCCGATTGAATCTTATATTGCCTCTAAGCATTATCAAATATTAAATTGGATTGATCGGCATAGCACGACTCCGATTTCCAAGACCTCGGTTGCTAAACTTGGCGTTCGTCAAGGGAAGACACTACAGGAATACTAGATCTAACAGCCGCGGCACGATGCCAGATGCGTATAAGTTAGCATGTAGAACTAAATAACAGATCTGATAATATTTGCTAAACTTAACAAAGGTTCTGGCTCTTGGCAGATCATAGAGCAAGAGCGTACCAAAGCGAACTTGAACCAATTGATTGGCGGTCATGAACACTTCCGTGGATGAAAGAATGACAGAAAGCCAGGCAAGGAAATTAGTTTGAGAGTTATATGAGTAGTTATGAAGCAAAATTCTATTGAATATCTTAATTGTCGTTGATATTTCAGTCAAATGAGTTGATATATTATCATACCTCCGGAGTCCTCTACCCATGGCCTTCCTGTGATGATCCTAGAAAGTATATATTGGATGCTAGGGATGACCGACCATCGGCCGGTCATTGCATGATCTTTTGGAGTCTCCAGTAGCCGACTTGTTAACCTAGCGCCCTCGTCCTTACATTGTTAGTCTTTTTAGTCCAGTGGTTAGGCCTGGCAGCCCTGCGTAGACATGTGACATCCCAACTGCTATGCAAGATGTGAGCAAACTTAATATTCTAGCTAAGAAGCTAGTAAATCCCTCTATCTACTACACAATTGAGAGAAAAAATACAGTAACTATCCGATGAAGGGCATCCTTTCATATCCGTGGCAGGCTGCCGTCAGCCTGTTAGTGGACAGCCAGAGGCCTGCCATTAGGCGCCGAGGCTTCGGTGTCTTGATCAGCCTTTCCATTGGGTGGCCGCAGCAGCAGAAGTGTCACGACATACTTGCCACCTAGGCAGAACGCGCAAGTATCGAGCCGACAGAGGCGCTGTTATCCAACGATATGACGGCAACATTGACTAGAAAACAATCATTTCCGTCTGCTGGAACCCATTTCTAATGGTGGCAGTCGTAGTAGCCAATGAATGACGAGAATCCAATGACGTTATTAACATTGGTGCAGGACAAAGTGTCATCCACGCCAAAATGCTGCAGCCGACCGCCGCGGCAGCCAGCTCCCCCCCAGATATCCATTGTTGGGTACGGAAGTTTGTGGTGCTGCTGCTGAACAATGCCACTGAGAGCCGAAGTTGTGATTGTGATGCATCCAGTGCCACAACCAAAGTTCTTTACACCAGTAATATAGGTTAGTGTAGGACAGTCATAGCCACCGAACGCACCAATAAACCTGTCGCCACTGCGCTTGGTGATATCATTGGTGATTCCAAAGTCTAGGAGCTGACCGGGATGAAGAGTGATGCGTGGTACTCCTGCTGGTGCGTCCCATGGGAGGCCATTCGCGGTGGCATTCTCACGGGCATCCCAATCATCAGCTGTCATTGAATAAGTAGGACCGTCATAGGTGATGACTTCGGCATTTGATGGAATGACGGGCTGGGTTAGATCAAATGCGCTACGGACTTTATTGCGTCCGCGAGCTTCAATGTCATCGGCTGGCAGGGCCGTAGCATAGCGGGTGACTGCAAGGAGCAGGGCTAGCTTGGACAAACTCAGCATATTTGATGTTATAAATAGTTGGCAATGGTTGAGAAAGAAAGGACTATGTTTTGAATTGAAAGCTTTTGTACATTCTCAAGGCAGATAGATTCCCTTTATGTTTCACTGACAAAGTAGTCATGGTTAACTATCACACTGACGACAACTGCCGTGCGAGACTGCTGTTGAGTCGTGCGATGAGCGAGTCATTCAAGTCCCGCTCAAGTCAGCTTACACTGCATTCGCAAATACTGAATTGGTTAAAAATACTCCAATCTTACTGTTCTAGTCTTTTATCTACTAATTTGCTTCATTATTCTTAAGGTCTAGGATTTGCCGTCTGAAGTCCTATAATTACCATATTAGGCCAAGTGCAAGTATTTTCCCCACCAAATCCACACCGAATTTTTGCCCGATAAGAATCAATCTTATAATACCTATTTTAGAACTAGTTCGCTAAACCCATATAGAAAAGTTGAGAACCGTGTTCCAAATTCTGGACCTCCTGATTCCTATACTTACCTATACATAGTGGCGTTGGACGTACCAAGAATGGTCTAGAGTAGATGAGGTCTCGAACTGGCGTAAGCCCGCTTGGCCCTAGCTTGCGGCACTGTCAACATATGGCAATGTTTTATTCCAATGTGTCCAACAGCCAAGTTGTGTACAGAGAAAATATTTTCTATTCTAGCATTATAACAAGTTTATATGTAGGATCTACCAAGTGGGTGCTATTACAGTGATCGGCCATGCTTCTATTGGTAGATAATTTATTATAGATTATGCGATTATTTATAACTCTTATTGATATACCTATTAAATTCACCTATCTAGAAATAGAAACTACACTGCACTAGTAATGCCTAAAAGGCTATTAAAAGTCAACCACATACGGCAATTAGCCGCCACTATAGAAATTTCCACCCATCAATAGGCACTAGCAACAAATACCACCAATATTGGCAGTTTCTTAGCATGTCCTGTCGCATGTCTAATCACATGTCTACAGATCCTGGTTATCCTCACATCCATTCGGGCGGTTCGACAAGCACTGCGTTACACAAGTACTTCCAATTAGGGTGTTTCTCGTAAGTCCAGAGACATAGTGGTTTTCTCGTTTCGATACGCAACCCTCAAAAGTCTTTTCAGCCGCATCAACCAAGTCTTCCTTAACCGCATTACTAACCGCACGCGACCAGCTGATACAACAGATTCCAGTTATATCAGTACGACAAATTGACCGAGGTGAGGCTGGGATAGTAACTGAACCAGAGTCTAAGATGTCGCCGATGAGGAGATTGCAGTGATCCTCAGGAGCGAAATGTGATTTGCCGCAAGAGACATAATTGCCGCCACAAGCACGCTCTGTCATCTGACGTTCTCCTACCACTGCAGCAGCAGACGCAAAAGTCGAGTTACTATCACCATATCTAACTTCTCATTAGCCGTCTTTCGACAGAAAGTCTCTTAAACTACTAACATGGTAATTATAACAGTGTTATTCTGCGTTTTGCTCAGGACTTGCTGTTGAAGAATGACGAGTCCATCAGGAGTGTCTTGTTGGTGAAAGGCCGGAGCGACGTCGTCCACGCTCCCAGAGCCGCCAGCCAAAACAGTGCCGACCAGGCATGTCATGCAGAGCTTTAGAGAAAACATAGTGAGAAAGAGAAACTGGTGTTGCAAGAATTTGTCAGGCGTTGTAAGACAACGAGAAAGCCCTAGTAACTAGGAGGCCACGCGCCGTTTTATACTACTGTCATAGTGGTTTGTATTCCTTATCTTTCCGGCCTCCAAATTCTAGGATGGGCAAACTGTACTCTGGGCAACACAAGTCTTACTTTATTCTTCCGTTTATTTCTTGTAAGTAGCCGAACCACAAGTCGAACCGCCAATTCAACTGCTCGCTGACTGCTGACGCGCGACTTGAGTCAGTGTAATCGCTCAAAGCCGAACCGAGACATGCCGTGCTTAACGGGACTAAACCTAAAAGCGTAAAATAAGATCCTTATTTCCTTATTAACCATCTCACAACCAACCATCTCACAAGCAACCATTAGATATCTTTTCTCGGTTATTACCTAAGTCCCGAAATTAGCTCCATAAAGCATCTCATAAAAATTATCAAACACCGCCAACTCCCACAATAAAGAGGCTCCTTGCATTAATGGCAATGACAAGGAGTCATTGAGTAACCTCCGCAGTGATTAATCAAGAAACTGTCAAGTGGTGGCGCGGCGGACTCGGCATGTCGGCTTACAAGTCGCCATACGCTTGATATCGTATTTGATAAAATTACCGTGGATCTTGAGGCTGATGTTGCTATTTATTAATGAAAAGTAGGTATTTTGGTGTAAGTTTTGTCCTGTGAGCCGAATTACCTAGACCCACTGTATGTATCTACATAGAACAGAAGGAAATCTCTCCTTTCGAGCTTCGAAATTGTGTGCCACCATCTCCTATTCTGCCACTTTGATAAGCAAGGCCTTATAGTATTAAAACACGTTCGTCTAATCCATAACGGCCCCGTCTTAACGCGTATTCACAATTCAAATTGTGGATATATGTGTGACTCTTTATTCTATTATAGTCTATGATGTCATTCGCTATAGCTTTACCTGTGTCTATGTCGAGGTCGTAATATCGTCAGGTAGAGATGGGTTGTATATCCGTCGGCTGTACATCAGTCAACTACATCCGATACCCACTACAGAATGTGGCAGGCATCATGCTTTCCGGTTACTTCTCTTGACACCGCTCAAGCATTGAACGAGGCACTTGGTCACCTGCGAAATAAAAAACTAACATGAGGCGTTTATTTCAATCGTTTTGCTCCGGATGATGTTCGAGGAGCAGATGGCCAATCAAGAGATCGGTATGTCAACGGGTCCCTCGCCAACCGGTTCAAGTGGGCTGGTCTGACTGTTCTGATTACCCTGATCCCCGTTTATTGAGCAATTTCACAAAAGTCTCGTACCGCTTTTGCAGGAATTATATAGCAAGATTACATTCAATAAGCGTCCCACCTAACTTCAAGTCTTATATCCAATTTAGTTATAGTTTCACAGTCTAGACTTTAGGGTGAAATCACAATCTTAAAGGGCTGACAAATTAATGTAGATAACGTAATTAGATTTCTCTCACAATATAAAATCCCAGCAACCACCCTGTCTTATGAGTAAAGCAGGTCATCAAACCAACCGCACTCCTTACCTCGTACAACGAAATTATTATCCACCATGCGACTTATCTCGAGCCTGTTCCTTGGAGTGTCAGCACTCGGCAGCCTAGTTGTTGCCGACACGCTTGATTACAGTGACAGCATTCGCGCTCTCAGTTATGGCAATGTTGAGACCCAAGGCAGCACTACCGGCACAGTTTGGTTTAATGTCAGTAGCTTTGCTGTTGATAAGCTCCCTAACATTCAGGCAAATCTTGGGTTATATACCTTGGACAATTTAGATGCCCTAAAAAGCATCGCTGGGCTCGCCGCCGTGGCTGCCCAGGAACAAAAATGGGGTGATCTTGTGTACTTGTATAATGCATTTAGCATGAATGGCCATGTTGATTATATTATTGCAAATAGCACTGAGATGCGTCACGGCCTACTTGCAGCTGTTCTCAAGGCGGACAAGTCTGGTGTGGACCCGACCCTTATCGATCTATACATTAAAACCTCCTCCTCACCTTTCTTGTTAGAGGCTTTCAACTCTCTCTATACATCACCAGTTGAACCACTTACGAAAAGATGGTGGAAAGAGGTCTGCGATGGGAGCCACAAGGCAACTGTGCAAACTTGTCGGAGTCTGATAGAGAACATTCGGTTTAATGCCACTGTGAAGACCAATGGCCCTAGAAATGTATGCCAGCGTGGCTGCTGCATCAGTTGGAGCGCCAATGCTACATTTCAGCTGCAAGACCTTTACCCTGCTGCAAACTACTGCGTTAACGCGTGCGGTTCTGTTTCCGTTAGTTGCGAGGTGTTTGGCGTTGAATTACAAGGAACCATCCTGGACCAGTGCCTGAGCAATCGTGCCAGTGGATGCGAGTAGTGACTTCAGATAAAATACTACGTCACACCTTGCACTTTGGACCCGGGTGCAAGGCGTACAATCATCCAAAGGCTGCGAGTCTGCGGGCCTCTCAGCATTTACATAGATAAGTAGTAACACTACAATCAAAAATCTACAATTGGGCATTCATCAAATTATCTATATAAGAACATTTATGCTTATATAAGTAGTATTGCGTAGAGAACTATAGGCTAGTGTATTCTATAGGGATTACTCGTTAGAACCTGCCGTTTTTAAGGTATCAATCCCTTGTTTTCATTATATTTTCTTCTAGTAGCAACGCATATATAAGGTAATTACAATCAAACAGCGCATCTAATATTAAGCCTTATACGGAGTTTACCTGCTAAACAGTGTGCAATACCAGCTAAGTAGTGACAACGTGTGTTGTACGCGGTAGCATCATAACATTATACAAGGCTTCTAATAGTGCAGATGGTTTAACGGACTATTAGTGCAAAGCGCGGTTTATACTATTAGTTTATAGACTAATAGTCCACTTTAGCTCTATTAGTATAACTACTCGCTTTAATTAATCTATATTATGCCTAATAGTTAGACATCGCCGAACTGCTTAGGCGTACTAGGTTTTATGGTTCAGTCTGTGACGGAAGAATCATACGAATGACTACGAAATAGAAACATCGTAAAAGCGGGAAGTCTGCCTAAATGAAACAAGATTGTTTTACTGCCAGTCTGTTGAAGTTTGGCGGCGTTTGCAGACGCGGCGCAAATAGTAGCGACGGACAGAGGATGCATTGGGACGAAAATGTTACAGGATACAATTCCGTGGCTATGGAGAAGTTAGATAAAACGGGGATCTGCTCGTATATAAATTGTGAAGTCTGACGGACTCCCACTTAGTTGGATGCCGCCACTGACCGATTGCTATCGATCAATGTTGCCTTCGGCCTGATACACCGAGTAATAAGCTCAGATTTTAAACAATATCATTTGTCGGAATCGGGACTTTCAACTGTGCTGGTGTGGAGAAACACCAGGGCAGGAACATTTTGCTTACTTTTTGGGGGGCTAAACAGCACTGCCATGACACCACAAAAGCCCAGAGACACAATGAGTGCTCACATATCATTACTAATGTACACATGTATACGTCTATGAGCGTTTAACCAGTACAATATTTACTGTACAGTAGGTACCGGTAGCATTAAGATAACTATAGTAAAAGTGATTAATGTATTACCGGGTATGACTACACTGTAGTAACAACAAGTTTATTTATTGCTATTTGCTATTTGCTATTTACCAGACGCTTGCCTGAGCCCCGTCGCCGCGTACGTTTACCATTTGTTTCGCCGACCGTTTGCCTATCCATACATTGTCTCTATTCAGCTTCTTCTTGGCTGCCGGCATTGAATGTGCGCTACGCCTAATCACCGACGGTTGCGTAAGCTTGCCAAAGAGTGGTTCTGTGGGCACGCATATTGCTCCTTTAAGTGCCTGACTATCAAAACCAATAAGAAAATCAATGACCAACGGTGTCCAAAACTATGGCGACGCCCGTTGTGGGCTACTGATGGTTCTGTGGGCTTACTGGGGGGACTCACTTGACTCGTGCAGTCAGAAGCACTGGCTTTCAGAGGCTCAGTAACTAGGCCTGCCGCTTGGAAAAACGGTCTCTACTTCACAAGTTCCAGAAGAGAAAAGAAATAAAAGTTGTACGGCATTGTTCATTGACTAGACCTTAGTAGACAAAGGTGGCTGTTGGTATACAAGCAGTTACGTGGCACAGTACCAAGAGGAGTGTTTCCCAGTATGTATGTGAGTTGTAACTTATTATAATGGAAGAAATCCAGTTATGCATGGAGGAGGAATTCCTCTCTATATACAGGAATTCAAAGCAGGAAAAGCAAACAACAAACAGGCAAAAATCGTCTTTCCTCCTTAGCAGCCGTGATGACCTCGTATCAGCGACAGGAGCTAGGCCTCACAGGAACAGCTACTTGGCCCGACTCGGTGGTCACAACACCTGACGTCGTCATTCAGCGGCGTTGATCGTGGTGTCGTGGCAGATGCCTTTACGCGTCTGGAACGCAGGTGCCGATGCAGCCCTCGTAATGGACGCCCATGAAATAGCGTTCACAGTCGGGCGGTGCGGTGCATTTGTATTTCACAGGGCATGCTTGTGTGTTGCTTCCCGTTCCGCAGCGGATTGTAACAGGATCTTGCACAAGTGTTTGCTGATACTTGGAGGTGTCGATTGGGACCTGCTTTGGTGCCGCCTCAACAGCTACTGTCAAGGCACATAATAACACGGAAGCCTTGCCGAGCATATCGATGGAGGTAGAAAGTTTGCAGATTTGCACTTTGATATAATGGAGAGAATGGAGCTGGCTGATAAAAAGGACAAAAAGGATTGTACTCGTAAGGGCCAGCCACTGCATTTTTGTACTATGTGCGTGCCTCGCTTATTGGCCATACTTGGTTAAATGGGTCTCGTGCTGGTGCAAAAGCTCTTGCAATTTGTTTCACTGCTCCCTTGGTTTATGCCTAGTGCTTTGCAAAGGCTGCTCATTCCAGCCTCGCCCTGCACGACACCACGCACCGAAGCTTTCATCTGCAAAGCAGAACAGACGTAAAGCGGCACCAAAGGGCTTAGTGCAGCTCTTTTCTCTTGTACCGGCATGTTGGATAGACATGTATTCGGAATGGGCTTTTCAGCTACTTTCGCGTCATGAAATTTACGCTGGGCGGTCGCTGGTGTGGTGACAATTGAAATTATCGCGAACCGAGGGGGAGTCCACAATTGTCGGACACTTCCACTTGACTACATACGGGAGGGAGTCGGCAAATTAGGCTTGCTTCGCGGTTTTGTGGCTTAGACATGCTGCAGGCCAGGCCAAAAGTCTTGGCAAAGCCCGATGCAGAGTAATTCAATACTGGGTTCAAAGTGGGCTGACGGAGAACAATAATGGATCTGACCAGCGTGCGTGCGTTGCTGACTTCGCGTCCACAGCGACTGGTCCGCATTTGGTGACTGGATAAGCCACGGCTTCTTGCCACGGCGAGCTGGCATCCAGCATCCCAACACCATCTCACTTCTGTCGCTAGCAGGCAGCGATGGCGCTTAGTTCACATATAGTTAATCGATTGCTCGTAATCCGGGCTCAAATTTCTAAATTGTGGAACGGACTGAGTCAAATTCGCATTGCTGGGCTTGCAATATCACCTTTGACAACGGCACCTGCCTACTACCTGGTCGAATGTGTCCGAGTTCGTTTTGCCAGGGAGGGCTCGGTTGTGAAGCATCAGATTTGCCAAGGCCTTCTCCCTCGAGAGAAAGCCATTAGGTAGTGGTAAAACCCGCTCCGCGACAGGATGCTTGCCGGCGTCGAGCGGATTGATGCGACTCGCTCTTTCGCGCCCCGATTACCTCCGGTCCAATAGTAACAGAGGCACGCTATTCGCCGATATGCATTATTTTTGTCAGAAGTAGCTTACAGAGAACTTCACAGCGTAGCCAACGGCTACAGATCGGTATCGTATTCCGTCAGCACTCAGGCCGGGGTCTTCTCCCTCAGTAGAGATGTCCAATGACCTGTCATTATTTAACCCTCGTCTACTCACTCACCTCAAAACCGTATCACTGCAGTACGAACTGATAATTGTCAAGCGGTACACAATCAGAATTTTAATCGAAATATGCCAATTATGTCACGCCACTCTTTCACCTCGTTTGCTGAAGTCTTGTTTTGTTTCGTCACACCGCAGCGCCGGTTTCACGGGTTCGCAGGCAAAAGCAAAGGAGACGAGGAAACTATACATGGCTGTTTTGATGTCAAGAAAAGCCTTATAGCAGTTGCTCACGGAGATGTCGACATTCGAACGATAATTACGCGGCTGATGGGCAACGACCTTCATTTACGCACCTCAAAGTCACCAGAGGGACAGACTGGGTTCAGGTCACGGATTTTTGTGGAGGATGAATCAAATCCCAGAACTTCCATCCCTGTGGCCATTATTTCGGCATATACACTACTAGTGAGGCTCACGAAGGAATACACTTCTGCCAAGCAAAAACCACAATATCTTGAATATGGGCGTATTAAGATACGGATAGTATACGCTTCCGAAAACAATATTGAGGAGAGTAATGAAGGACTTATGAGGGAGCTTCGCAAATCAAATTATTTATTATAAGATAGTTGGTAAACGCTATATCGCTTCAACCTATAAACCTGCCCATTGCAGTACCATTTAAGAAAAGTATGATCAATCAGCAAAATGAACGGTAGATAGAAGAGAAAAACGATGAATTCATTTATAAAAACCCTGCATCAATCTGCCCTAGAGAGCGAGTAACAAAGACAGTTCGAGCCCTAAAGGGGATAACAGTTAAAGCAATTTTGACCAATGACTGTCTTTGTAATTCTGAAGGCAATACTACGAACATGTTGTATGTCCGGTCAAAGGGTCTATGTAGCAGTCGTTCAGGTTGTTCATGCATCGACTGTTTGTCTGTCTTGGAAGTATAAGTAGTTGTATTGTTACAGCATTGAAAAGAAACAAAATATTCACTCACAGGACAGCTTGTATATGTGCCTGTAGGATTACCATTTCTGTCAAGAGAGTGACAGCTTCCAGCACCAAAAGCGCCGCCAAAGAAGCACTGTCCTGGCCCTACAGCAGACACAGTAGGCACGGCAAGAATTGCCGCAGTAATGATGCTTAGGCCGATCTTCATCCCGATCTGAAGTAAAGGAGGCTGGGAAATATACTTTCTTTGAGCACAGTCGTGACTTATGCTTAGGATAGTCTATCAATAAAAACTCTTTGTATATCGGCATGCACACAACTATATATACCAACACAGCTGACCGAGTTTTGGGGAATAAATTTACTGGCGGTCTGTGCTGTATGAGTGCGTGAAATCTTCTGTTAGCCGGGCGCGACGCAATCCTTCTTGAATTTATAATATGTAAGCATCGACAAGAACTACCGCTGCAGTTCTGCCAGCAGTGTGTAGTTTGAACCAAGTTTACAGAGATGGGAGTAGAAAGGGGCCGTAGCGGTGAGAGTTTACCACATTGAACTATCCACATCTTTCTGTTTGCAAAAGGGGGCACTTGTTACGATCATCGTATCTTCAGCCAGTAACAGTAGAGGCTGAGCCGAGCACTGCGGACTCCGTAAAGTGGCACGGACCCGTAACTGAGGAAACATCATATTGGGCAATTTCATTTTGGATTGAAGACAGGAAGTGTTGAGTCTCGGCAGCAATGACTTCAGTACAGCTAGGGCCGACTTTGACGCCCCCTAGTCTAGCGGCTTGCTACACCATCTTCCGCTTAACCTAAGCTACAACAGGCATTCTTCCAGTGGTCAGCCTAAAAGTGACTCTTTTTACTTCATATACGAGAAGCAGTCAAGAACTTCTCAGACATACTACGTAGCGATTCGAGGTATAAACTTTAGCGCCAAAGCGTACGAATCCGGCGGCGCTTTCTAGGATGTCCACCCAGCCAAGTTATGGGCCTAGACAAACCTGCCACACTTGAGGATGTTTGTCCGGACTTTAACTACCCTTGGTGATTATGAGTGCACCCTTGCCACGCATCGGCTCTGCGCAAACTCGGCAAACTCGGCAAACTCGGTCGGACTTTTGTGCTCCACCACCGCCTGGTCAGCTGAATCCGCACACTGAGGTGTAGGAAACTTGTTAGGAGATTCATCAAGATTTCTACAGTAAAACTGTCGGTCTTTAAATGTACAGTCGATGAAGAAATATATTCCTGCTGAGTGGGAAGCTACGCGACGGATTAGTGCTAAAGAACAGGCCGCGATTCATGACGGTCTTGCGACTGAGCACCAGAAACGTCTAGGTGTTGCATCAGGCCAAAACTAATCAGAAGAGTTGAAGAGGTAGTCAGCCTCGCAAAACGCCCACGGTGCAACCTGTAGCTAGTGGCTAGTACTTTTTATACGCTCGTTCCAAACTGCCACAGCGCTAGTTATTATATTTGGACTGTGATGACAGTAATGGTAGAGCTGTATGTCGTTGTAGCTAGATTGACGCCGAGGTCCTTTGTGCATCTCACATTGTACTGGGTAATGAGCCATAAGTATCGCTCTAACCAACGGAACAACCCCGTCCGCCCACTCAGCCGCAGCCCACAGAAATGGCTTGATCTATAACTGTTGCGTGAGCTGAGATTATCGACGCATCAAGGGGTCGGCTTGGGCGGAGCATTGTTGCATACCCGGGAGTGTAATTAAATCACAATGGGGTCTCCGTAGCAAAAAATATTAAACCAGAACTGATTATTCCTGTTCTCTTGCTCAGCTTCGTCTGGGCCGAGTATAGTGCCTTCAATTACGATTTCATTTGCAGCTCCCCTTTGTCATACATGCCATGGTTTTCTTTTTATTTAACTGCTTTCCCGACGTTTTGCCCAGCTCACTTTAAATTGCCTTGGCTAATCCGAATTCTCTTCAATCGATTGTTGCTAGAGAAGTATATTGGAATCTTTCAGTGTAAGCGAATGGGCCCCTACAACCAATCGAAGTTGGCTTATTATGCAAAGCGTAAGCAAAGCGTACGCACAGATAGCACGGCTGGTTTCTCATCTCCCCCTTGATGATTTTTTTCTTACCTATTTCGTACATCTGGCACTCGCCGAGTGTTCGATTATCAGAGTCCTCGTACCTGTAGGTACAATGGATGAAGTTGGAACAGTTCATCACTCTTTGCAGACCAGGTCTGAGTATTCATCGACGCCGACAGTATGGATAACAGCATCCGTACTTAACAAGACTTCCGTAGCTGGGTTACACCAACCAGGAGAGGCCACGGATTGGGACAGACTGTTGAGAATGTCTTCGGATATGGAACAGTCTTGGTTAAATTCCGACACCATAATTTGGAACACTGATGCTGGGATAGTGTCCAAAGGTGAGAGTACAACCCCTCCATCATTGGTGGTCTGAAGGTCAGAAGCAGAAGGTGCTGTTGGTTCTATTTCCTGGATACATGTATCAGATTTGCTTACATCGGCTCGATTCCCCTTTGCCAACCGAGCGCGTCTCAATAACCGATTGAGAAGTTCGTTCTCGGGGGTGCACAGGTTCTTCGCGTTTGTGCTGTGACCAAACTCGCGGCCTTCCGACATGCCATTGGGGAAAACTTTGTGATCTGCCACAGCACTCTGCCCAAGCTTTTGGTTGATTATATTCCATGCTCGCTCCACCAAATCCTCCTCAGAATTCAGACACAATTCTAAAAGGATATAAGTAAGCGCATCGCATTGTGCATACGACTCGGTTAGCCATCTCCATTGTCGAAATCTTTTTTGTTGCTGAAGTACGCTAGACATCTCCATTACGTAGATGGAGATTAGCAGTAGGCTTCGTCTGGTGTTTTGGGGGAGATGGATAGAGCTGCCGTTTAAGAGGTAGGGATAATATGCAAGAAGCCAGAGCTTGTTTAATGTAATCCAGGTAGCAATGGAGGCATACTCGGTCGCCGCAGAGTCTACTGCATTGCTAGTGGACAAAATTTGTTCAAGGCGCCCCTGGTATTCTGCAACAATGCTATTTCTGTTCGAGATGTCTCGCGTTATCTCAGCCACCTTGGATCTGGTAATATCTTTGTTGGAGCTGGCTGTAAGGCGATGAAATACAACCACGGCTTCAAAAATTGACCTGCTAAAGGTCATTTCTGTCCAGTCAGACCGCGATTTGGGTAATAATGGCATTGATGGATGTAATTCGCAGTCGTCCACGTTGAGCGGTAGTTGTGTGTTGACATCGGCGGCTTGAACCATGCTAGGATAACCAGAATCTTCGCATGCTCGGGCATCAAGCCAAGACACACCCCACCACAGCCGCCGTCTCATTTCAGTAAAAAAAGGAGAGTAACCACCATCACGGTGCAAGGATATCTTCTTTGCAAGCTGGACTGTGATTGAGGTAAGGTCCCAGATCAGGTGAGAGTTGCAGTGGTGTTTCAGGCTGCTGAGAAACACAAAGAGGGCTTGTATAATAATTGGCTCATTTGTCTCTTGAAATTGGGCCTGTGCTAAAGATTGATCGATAGCATATCGGTAGAGGCGTAATAAGAGGTCTCTCTCGCCACCCAGTATACGGAGGCACTCGCCTTTAGATAAGCTTACTACCACCGCAAAATAAAGAGCAAATAAAAGCATTTGTTCGCTGTTGGAAATGCAATCTAGTTGATTGGTAATGTGTAGAACCATAGATTCTATTGTTGGCAAGTGAAAAATTCGGATTAAATGGCAGTTGGCCTTGAAGTAGGCCCAATATATGGGAAATTTATCGGCGTTGGGATGCAACGGCAGAAGTGACATGTGCTGCGGGCCATATTTAATTGTAGAAAGCGGGTTTGGGGACAACGAGCTCCGTATGTTGTACTGGTCGAAATGTAGTGTATGGGCAACTGCGTCGTCCAATACTCCGAGTCCTTCCATCTGTTTTCAGGCTCGTTAGTTTTACTCTCCAGAAGCCAGCTTTCGTGCACAACGTACATCTTGAATTAAATTAGCCCAAAAGCTGCTGAAAAGCTTGCGGGTTGTCCTGCCCTGACGTAGAATCTTGTTTTCATGGTTCTCCATAGAATCTCTATACCCGATCGCAGGGAAAGAATACATCATTTTCTCCTCACCGGCAGCAGCATCTTGTATGCTTTGCGTTTTGTCGATGGAAATTGTATTGTATCGGGTTGACGGCCTCCTAGCAACATAAACGCATCTACCCAGTCGTCTGCAATTGCCACAGGGATAGATTCGGTTGCACTTCTTCTTCATCCGGCGGCAAGCCAGGCAAGAGTACTGTTGCAACTCCCCTATCTGTGGGAGAATCCTTTTCGTGCAGCTGTCCATAGCGAATTGGTAAGGGTGGATAAGTCAGGAACGATCTGTGGTCGCCCGTTTAATAACTTATACGGAGTCTTGGCAACGATTCCAGCGGAGGCGCCGCAGGTGCGAGTCAGCATACGTTGTGCTCTGAACTGACTGGTTCTAGCCCCCCACAGTTCTTACATGTTCCGCAGACTCCGGTAACCTTGTCTACATACTTGAAATCTTACTTGTGAGCGGATGCCTAAGAAGCTAAGTTAACATGGTAGCAGCTAAACTAGTACACATGCAACCTAGCTGGTGCTCAATCTGGCCCGCCACACTCCACAGTACTCGGAAAACATACTATGTTACTGGCGAAAATACGATCTCGGGCAAGGTGTGCCCACTTTGGTTACGGGCTTGACTTTTAGGCACTGCAATTTTAGGGCTGACCGTTGATTCGTACGTAACTAGTGGAATGCTGATGGGTGTGCGGGAGGACCATATCTGAAGAACCTGCCGCTCGGTGGCGATTTGCGACCCTGGACACTGTCTGCAGCGGGTCGGGTCGTGCTTGCGCTGGAATAATTGTGAGGGAAATGACGGCTTGTGGATGGCACAGGCCAGGAAGTGGGAGCACGATCCGAGAGGCAATCAGGCAGAGAAGGCATAAGTGATGGGAAGTTTGCTCTTTGGCGGACAGCATCGTCCAGCTAGGTAATAAGTGGTCAATACTTCTTTTCACGAACGCGTCGTCATCTCCGGTTCGCTAGTAAGCAGCCCAACACGGTCTCCAAGTGGAAGGTGCAGCGGGTCGTCTGGTCCAGCTCCAGATGTATTTTGTTCACTTCTTTTTCTCGTCAACTTTTGTCTCATGACTTTAACAGGCTCCAGGGTTTCCAGTCAAGCCTGTTCACTTTCCTCCTTTGCTTCCTTTTTGGTAGCAAGGGAGTGTCGTTAGCTTCTTCTACAAGTTATTCCATTGAACTTCTACGTTGTGCGTAATATATGTTTTTCAAATTTCCTCTTGTTGCTGCTTTTCGCCCAACAGCTTCGGCGGAACTGTTTGTCTATTTCTTGCTGCTCTAGGCTCCTGGCCACCGCCATTGGCACTATCAGTGCTTCGAGCCCTCCACCATTTGTCCCTTTCTGGCTGTGCCAGCACCTTACCCACATGTTCCCCAACCCATTAGTATATTTTCTGCCCGGCAGCCTCGTAACAGTTGGTTCAAGTGGGGAGCGAGCACTTTCCAACTCCTCGTTTGTTGCCTTTTGGCTCTTGACTGGTTGCTGCCGTTTCGCATCTGTGTTTGGTAATGGGTTTTGTAGCCCGCGTTTTAGCGATTGAAGTCCTTTTTTTACGCCGTTAGGTTTAGCTCCCTATTTATTGTCTATACCAGCATCGTCATCAACACCAGCCAGTCTATCAGCACCTAATTCGTAAAATAGCGACGCAAGTTAAGTAGCAAGTTAGTAACCCACAAGAGTCGTAAAAATCGGGCATTTCCTGATTTGTGTCCTGCCGGAAATGGAAGCAGCACAGGAAGATAGTGGTTCTTGTTTGGGGGGCTGTGGCTTGTCAGCGTTGAGAGCCATTAATAAATAGTCAACTACGCCCAAAAGAACGGCGAAGAAATTTAAAATCGCCATTTCTTTGCATGTCAATGCTGTCATAGCTCTTTAACTTATAGCAAAGACAGCCTATTCGGAAGGAGAAAGACTTACGAATGGCATCCATGGAGTCCAAGACGACCTTTTTTGATATCCTTCCAGGTGATGGAGGCGGCTGTGTCGCATTGAATCCATGGAAAAGTACGAATTGGTTCCCAAATGCCCCTACACTTGCTTGACTAAAGATCACCTGACTAATTGACGACTCTACGATACACAGCTCGCATAGCACTAAATTACAAGGGTATACCGTACGATACCGTTTGGGCCGAATATGTTACCCTTCAAGCGACGCTCAGTGCTCGAGGCATTCTAACCAGCATAAACCCAGGCTCTTTTAACCCAGAATACTACTCGCCAGCCTTGATTCTTCCTAACGGTCAGGTCACTATGGGCACTCTTGACTGTGCTGCTGCCATCGAGGAGCTCCAACCAAGACCGGCATTATGCCTTAACAATGGCTATGTGGAGAGAGCGAGTACAGCTACCTCAGCAGTTTTAATGGGAAATATCGGTGATGGTTTTCCTGCACATGCAGCGAACTGCCTTACTCCCTGTGATAGAGATTATTATGAGAAGTCTAGGAGCATGTAGCTAGGTTTTAGCTCATTTGCCGAGCTAGCCGCAGATGCAACTATGACAGGTGAGCAAGGCTGGAGCAAGAGCCAGATGGGATTGCAGGCATGCGTTGAACTCTTGGATGAGCACACCGGGGGCCCATTTGTAGAGGGAGCTCAATTTAGTTATACAGATTGCATTCTTTGTTCGACATGGATGACATACAGAAGAACAGGTGAGAGCATTTTTGAGAAGATTATTGCCTATGATGGGTGCTTGCAGAAGCACTTTGATGCCTGCAGGCCATATCTCCAACGCATATATGAGTAGTCGCACTCTACAATTTCTTTTAAATGTGATCTTAGATATTCCGCTACGTTTAGATAGCTATCGGCAGCTGATTTGAGCACCCCGAAACTCTCATGTCCAAATCACGTACAACACAGGAAGTACTTCGTAGGCCCGAAAAGCTTCGAGGAAAGAGATTAGATTAGATTTCGAGCAGATATTGCAGAAAGCACATCGTTTCCGATCACAGCACAATTGCCGTAGTGTTAATGCAGAGGTTCAAGTAAAAGAGCAAACTATTCATCTCTTCCTTAATAGTACATCATGAAATATGAGCGAAATGATCACGGAATACGGAAGCGACCAAGAAGGAATTGCAGACTGGCTGGTGCGCCTACTGCTGGGAACAATTCAGTTATAGCAGTTACAATAGTCCTCGTCAGCGAAGCAAATCAGGGATGCAATAGCCCCCCTGTAATTTTTTATAAATATGCCACATCAATGATTCGAAGTATTGAAGTATACCTGTGCTGCTAATGCCGCTGAATGGTTGTTTCATGGTAGCCTTGTCCACAATGTGTTAAGTGCTTGATGATAATTATCCTATTCTGTGACTACCCTTACAGTGTCTCAACACCCGGGTCCAATATCATCAAGTGCTCACATAACCCACAAATCAACTGATGAGCAGGTTAAAATTCATAACCCTAGGTTGATGAGGACAATGCTCGGAGCGGCATCTTCTCCTGGCTACTGGCCCTAACACCATCTTACAACAGCAGCTTCGGAGGCCAAGACAGAAGCCGCCAAACCCTATCATGGTGAGCTTCAACCGTATAGTAATGAAATATATAACTTACTGCACAAAGAGGATTATTAAATCCGTTAGCGTTTCCACAGGCTATATAACTAGCAGTAAATGATGCTAGGTTGGCCCGGGCAATAGCACAGGCAGCGGCAGTGGGGAGGGCTTCTGTCTCTGGAGTGGGAGCTGCAAGGGCCGATAAAGCTACCACTGGAACAAGACCAAACTTGATATTCATTATTAATGTAAGGTTGAAGTAGATGTCAAGAAAATTTAAGATTAAGGTACAGTTAAGGAGGAAGTTAGATTATAGATTGACACTGACTGTCGTTGGTGCTGATACTTAAATACTTTTATAGGTATATTAGGTCTAGTAAGTATGGATGAATAATTGTGAGAAAACAGCAGCAAATTCTTAAACTAGAAAGATTGGTCGGACGGACTCTTGGCAATGGCCGCAGGATACTAAGGGATCTACGAGACTAATTCATCCGCATCAGCAGCCACCTCCCTACTGATTACACAACTTCACCGGGCAACTAGTCTTAAAGTCTATACGATGTCTGTGAAGAGCCTGTTTGTAAGATTTGCCACCACTGGAACGGCATCCGGCCTACAAAACTGACGTTTTCGCACGGCCTACCAGTGGCTGCGGAGACTTCGCTCTTGGAGTGACATGGAGTAGTTATGTCCGTATTTTTAATGGTACAGTCCTTGCGCCAGCTTAAGGTACTGTGCCTAGTACAATTCATATCAGATACGGAGGTACAGTAGAAAAATATAGAAGGCAATCTCATCCTACAAGCCGCGTGAGTTTTGCTTGCTCGGGCCGATTCTAGTTCTTATTACCACAGTTTGATTGGTTTTCATTTTTAATCTTCGTACTATATTTACAACACTTTTAGGGTTATTTTATCCTATAATGTAAGGCTGCTTTGTTCAGTCTTACAAAGTATTGCGCCCCAAAGGCGAGCACATAAGTCGACCGAACCGTCCAAAACTGTCTACCAAACCATAATCCACAGCTTTCCGCCGATCTTAGATCTACACTGTATATGCAGTATGCCAATGCACAAGCTACACCACTAACCGCGCCAGTAAAGAAGGCGAGGCCGAACCCGGACCACCATCCGCTGACAGCAAGCATGGCTACCTGGCCAGTCGCCATGACGGCGGCCATGCGTTTTGTGCTGCTCCTGAATCAAACCGCCATGCTCTTTACACCTGCTTTCTCATAGTAATCAATTTCCTGACGCGGATAAATGGTATCGTATATAATAGTCCAGAAACAGGTAGAAACAAAGAGTGCGCCAGTAGGAGCCTTGAGTGGCGACTCAAATGGGTCCATGTCAAACGCTGCGAGACAAAAGATGATGGCCCATGAGAACGGCAAACCCAAAAATAATTGCGGATAGTACGTGACGCGTTTCATCAATGCATAAATGAAGAACAGCACTACCGTAGTCGTCATGTCCGCAGTGCACACGCTGCTGGGAAGAAGTATAGCAGAGGGTAACAAGCCAGGAGCAGAGAAGCGGTAAAGATGTGAGCTTGAATGGTTGAGAAAGTGCCCCGTGCCACTGGTCTGTGGCGACACCTCGCAACCTTTTGATCAAAATCATGATCAACGTTGTCGTTCCAGGCACATGCTGCTCCGCGGAGGAAGACGTTGAGGGGTACGAGCAAGGCCAGCAAACCTGCCACGGTTGATGGCCTCGGCGTGGAATTTAGCTAAGGAGCCCTGTTGGCTGCATAGCCACCGGACGTAATAAAAAAACTGAACTGAAATGTTTTGACCTATCAGTCAGTAAAAGAAAAGTGTTGTTGAAGCCTACTGCTCGACCTCTACTAGGGATTTCGTAGAATCAATTAATACATTAACCTTCCTAATATTAAGAAATATTTTTCTAAGTTAAGTTTATTTACATTTAATTATATAGATCCTATAGTTACTTTTAACTAATCTCTCTTCTCTAACGTAGAAGACACAGTCCTAGCTGTGTCTAAAGCTAGTTAAGATGTCGCATTTAACCTCAAATAATTTTAATAGGTTCTCCTTGCTAGAATAGTTCAAAAACTCAATAAAGTCTAGGTTCTTATCTAATTATATGATTCCTAAACTCGGTTGCCTTATAGAGTACTCCTAGCGCCTTCTATCTACATAACTAGGCATAAAGACTCTGTAGGAATACCATAGGCGTTGTTGGCGTGGCATCTACATCTACTCAGGAGATGGCTCCTCAGAGCCTTCGGAAATCGCCGGTTTTTCGCCCCAACACAGTACCAGCCTATAAATGGCCTAAATAAGAAGCCAAAGTGCTGCCGCTTTTATTAGCAAGTTTAAAATGTGAACTGAGAGTGAGATTACAGCGGATTTACAGTGGATGTTAACCCTGACCCTGTTTATCTAAAGCGGCAGTGTTTAGAGTTCCTGTTTCGGATAGTATGTCTTGGTGTGAGATACCTGGTAGGGGTCGAAATTAAATAAGATGTCACGCATACTTTGTCTATTTCTGTCCATTGTTATTTACTCCTTTGCTGGTTTTTTGGCAGTTGGTGTGGTCTTGCGGAGCCGCACACACCACCGCACATAGCTGACTTCTTTCTGGACAGTCTGCTAAATCTTGAAGAACATCTACTCAGAGATTGCCAGGAACTGTATGCTGGGGTTGATTATATCATATATAGATATTTAAGCCGCCTGCTGGCAACTGCACACTTGCCAGAGCTCTTTTCGAGACTTGCGCGAGAATTTGACTCGAGCAACTTCATGGAGCGTTGTTAGATTGCAAGTTTCCATCACTTACAGGCGTCATAGCTGCGAATAATCGTCTTCTTACATTTAGACATCCTTTTCATCGACACTTGATAGACAGTAGCAGATGGGCTGCTGCTCAAGACACCTTGTCGACGGAAATCCGTACGGTACCAATCCTGAAGGGAAGTCGTCTAAAAAATTGATGATTACCAGAAGTGGGGCTGGTTACGTTCCATTCCGATGCCGCTTTCAAAGCAGATCATAAGCCGGCACGGCATCAGCTCAATGCCAAGGCGTCAACCGGGGTATAGGGGGTGGGTACGAGTTAAAGGTGGGAATAAGGTTGCGTGGCTGCATTAGGCCACATATTTTGGGCTAACCGGCCGCCACACCTCGGTCTTTTAGTACCACGTCCAGCGACAGTCATGAAAAAACAGTAATAAACAATAAGGTTTAGAATCTATATAGCTATACACATCAAAATAGTTCATTATGAAGAACATATGAGAAGCAGACAATACTATTTGAGTAATTGCTTAGACTACCTATCTGTCTTGGTTACTTGACATATATGGGCTTGTTCCGACCTCAGCCCTATCTGCAAAGTGTGCAGGGGTAAAAACTCGAGAAATCCCCATCTGATGCGCACCCAGCAAAATTCCAGATCTGCCCCTGGTAAGTCCTGCAAGACCTATCGGAGTAGAAGTTAATGATGTCTTTGCTGTTCATACCCGAGGGGAGGTACATAGAACGCGTGGCAGACGTTGCAAAATTGCCATAACAAGTTCCACTAGTGGGGTTAAGCTGAGCAGCGAATTGATTACAGCCCCTCTGGAAAAAGACCCGTACAACTGGTATATATCGACGCAGCATGGAGATGGAGCTCTGCGAGAGAGAGCGTTCAGTAGGAGCATTCATAATGTCCACCACTTCAAACGTGCCCTCCCCGGGTGTCACCAGCTGGCCTTCCGTAAACATCCAATAGGGAGCGGTTTTGCCAGCATCGTTTGTAACGACAAAGTAGCCTGTGGTGTTGTCTGCTGGTCGAGAGTCCCAACCAGAAAACCAAATCCTGTCTGGAAAAGCTTGTTTTTCCTCCATGGTGGGCTCTGTTCTGCACTTCAGAGCCGAAGGCTTTATTCTGTTAACATATGCCTTCAGGAAGCCTGTTCGTGATCCAGGCCCAATAGACAGGTACATACCATGTCGATCGAACTGCCGAGAGCCAGCCAAGCATTGCAGGCGATAGCGGCAAGGGAAACGTTCAAGATCATTTTCAAAGTGTCGAGTGGGAAATCTTGGAGTTGAAGGAGATAGAAATTTAGTTCCTGAAGACAACGACCTACAGTGCCGGCCATACTGGCTGCTTTTATAGCCATGCTACTGAATACATCTTGCCAAGTATTCATTTGAGCACGTCAATTTCCAACGTTTTGTTTTACTCATCATCCACATATTCGGGGATGGCGAGTCTAGACCCAGGAATTTCTAGAGGCGACTCCGTGCGCTAAAATCTTATCTGCCAAAGCTCCGACAAAGCCCGCTCGGTAGGTAGCATTATACTTCGAGTGCGTATATTTGCCGTGCTGGTATCAGGACTAGCGGAGCGGTGCCGTAGGGTTTCCACTCTCCTTCTAGCAGCCCTCGTGGTCCGCGATGAAAAGAACAAGCTCCGTATTTGCACAGTCGTAATACTGAAATGATGGACACGCTTGTGCGGCCTTTGCCAAGACCCTAGGAAGACCTACTAGGGTCTTCCTTTCAAAGGCCTCCATTCAATTCTCGTTGTATACCAGTCAGCCGGTGGCTTTCTTACAGCGTCAATAGGATAATATGAAATTCACGTACGCCACGAGTCATTGTCAAGTAAGCACGGGAACCATGTAGTTTGACCGTAGGTACAGTTGTCTGGCGCAATTTGGGTATTCGTAGCTCGCTCGTGAATTAGTTGCTATTTCTTATAAAGACAACGGCTCCCACCCGTATATATCTCAGAATTCTCACAGTTGATACACAACGTATTATTAGCAATCCGATTAAGAAGCCAAGGGAATACAAGTGAATCCTTCAATATACCATATTCAAATATGAAGATCTCTATGCTCGGTGCCGCATGGCTTTTGCATCAGTTTACAGGACTGGCCAACGCCGTAAGTTACATGTCTTTCAAAGCATTTAATACAAACTAATGAAACATCTTAGCAGCAAGTGGAATTAGACAGCCAGATGCGAGCTCAGTTTCCAAGCCGTCAATGGGTGGAGGATTTCCCAAGCCCGCCTAATAATACGGCTTACTGGGTGATGACCAACGAGAACGGTGCAATGCCGGCGTACTGGTTTGCCACGACCGAAGCCCCAACCCCATTTCCCGCCAAGGGACCACATGTTGATGCTTCAGTTGATGCTATGGTCCACACTGAGGAGACAGTTCAGGCGCGTGTTGGTCCGTGGATGATCGGCTATGAGTTCAGCTCATGCAACAACGACGACTCGATCGCCGTGATACTCAACCCTGTGGGTGGCGTTTGCTACGGAATGTGGAGCCAAGCGCGCCCGAGTATAGGCGCTGTGCAAATCACTGGTCACGTTTCTCAGATGAACTTGTATCATGGTAGGAGCTGTGACGACTATCGGTTCGGGGTACGCGATTTCCATGGCTGCTGGCCAGACCTTCGTGACAGAATCAGCAGTGTCTGGCTCATCTCCTAAACCATAGCGTTTCAACTCCTAGCGGCAAGTATCAGCGGGATGTCTAGAGTGGTGGCGGGAGTTGTGTGGTAGAAGGAGTACCGTGAAGAGTAGCTACTATAGACAGCCAAGACAACCTACTCCTCTGTTACAATGGACGTCGCCTCTCTAATTGTTGGCACCCTCCTGTTTTTGGTACCCTATTGTAAAAAGTGCTATTGCGCAATAACAAGCAGTAGAAAGACTATCCAGATGCAAGTAA
Source organism: Zarea fungicola (assembly GCA_900169235.1). NCBI lineage: Eukaryota > Fungi > Ascomycota > Sordariomycetes > Hypocreales > Cordycipitaceae > Zarea > Zarea fungicola. The sequence goes on from FWCC01000074.1 coordinate 55,799, forward strand.
TCTATTGCATAAACACGCGACCGTGTACGACAGCCAACCGGCACGCAGAAACTACAACCCAGAAACACACAGGCTAACAACAGGAGCCAAAAGAGAGGTTAGTTAGCCATCTAGTTAGGCCAACTCCGACATGTTCAATCTGAGCATTGAGTTTTGCAAATGTAGAGGCTTACTGGTCGTAAATACTTTTAACAGAGCAGCTCCACTTGGCTTCTTTGACCAACGCAATGCCAAAGATAGCTCTCAGCACTGTACTGTCTGTCCACCATAAATCCAGACCTGCCACAGGCACCGGCTGGTAGCTGCTCGTGGCAGGCTCAGAGGGGTTTTCTGGCCAGACTGTGAAAGATCAATCCACCTCATGCAGCATGGAAAATGTCAAGAAATGGTGCTTATGACCGGTTGATTGGCTGGGTTCATGTCGAGAGGGCTGACCGAGCCTCAGCCGGCTACAGTACGCACTGAAAACAATTTGATTTTCGTAGCTGAGTTCTATTATCTGTGGCATTGTAGTGATGAGAGTGCTTGTATTGACGATATGTGCCGATTAGGTCTCTTCTGGGCATGATAGATTGACGCGATATCTATGGCCTAGAAACATCGCAACTCTGATCAAACGACACCGTCCCAGAAATAGTGTCCACTTCGTTCCAACCGCTCGAGTTTCTCGCTATATCCAAAAGCATATTTGTACAATGTTTAAAGTGCTTGTATTCTCCAAGGCTTTCGTGGTAGGGTGTACCGTCGCGAATAATTTTAGCTAAGCTCAAGAACATAAAGATGCAGTGTGTAACATGCTCTCTGCGCTCGCCAAAAACTCTACGCTCGCCGTTTAAAACTTCCTCCCAAGCGTCTCCGTCGGCAACTTTACTTGCTTCAAGGTCCTGATAAAAAACCCACGGTCGTTCAGCCGCAGCCATGAACTCCTCGTTCGCGTAAGTCGGGCAGTGCGGTGGCAGCCATGACCAAGTTAATTGATGAAATTTGCACCCAAGCGCTCTCGCTTCCGCTGATGTGGTACCACACGGATGTGGTTTCTGGTTCGTCTTAGTTGGTGATGATACCAAGACTTTAACATCCGCGGCAGCTGATTTCGGCTTCGTCTTCGCTTTCGTCGTAGAGTCTATAGATATGACGACCGTGGCGGTGAGTATGGCGAGAATAACGACAGCCAGAACTGCAAATGCACGCCGAAGTCTTGTGCTTGGATACCGAGTGGGTTCTGGTGCGTTGGTAGATTTCAGTAGTACACATTCATCGCCCTCAGTATCGACGCTTTCAATACGGGAATATTCCATCTCGGGCTAACAAGCATAACAGTCAAAACATCCACAGTGTCAAGAAATCGGAAGGCTGTTGAAACCTTTGAAGTATACAGAGACTACAAACCGTGCACTCTGCTCTCAAGATAGCTTAGGTGAGCAATATTCTCACATCATCATGATTATGTTTGCTTTCCAGCGCCACCCCTGCTGAATGGAGCAGGAAATGTCAGCTTCTGATTGGCTAATTCTTCTTCTTATATAAGCTTTATGACGAGAAACAGAAGTTGTAGATGAAATTCTAGCCAGCTGATCTCCACCATGATCAATACAAACTGTAATTTCTCCATCCCCAAAGTTCTTTACTAGCACAGAAAGCCCTGAAAACCTTATGACTCCAACACTTTTACGTTTCTGATGAAGGATAGGTGCCAGATGCAAATATAGTACTGATGCTCTTGAGAGGAGACTTTACTGAAAATATTTCATCTTCCTTCTTTTATGCTGTTTTCTTTTCGGCTTTGAGCAGTGCCAATATTCTAGCTAATACACTAATTAAAGAAAACGCAACGAATAAATCACCTACTTTCGTTGCGATTCGTAGCCCATAATCTCCAGATTTCTAGTTTGCCTACTTGCGAGAGTCCACTCTGTTTCCTAAATCAGGCTGATGCTGCAGCCAGTGCATGGCCCAGAATATTAGCAAGGATATGGCTGAAATCTTCAATTACTGGGTTCTTCCCATTCAACTATTACAGCTATTCTGTCGCATTCTGTCTATATGCGTTCAGACTTGCTTCCCAACACTTTTCAAGGCCCCTTCATTTTGCTTTACCGCCCAATCCTTAATTGCTGCGAAACTTCGGCAAGTATGTACTTGCTCAAAATCTGGAATGGCGAATCCCGCACCTTTGGAGTACACCAGCGGAATAGGGGTTAGATCGGAGCCACACTGAACAAGCTGCCGCAAAAAGTCCAGACAGTGCTCAATGTGCATAACATTTTGAGGGGTCTCGTCAACTCGGTCTTCGAGTCGATACATGTATGCGTCCAGAGTCTGGCGTAGTTTATTCACACAGTGCAGTGAATGAAAAACATCTGGTCCAGCTCGATATAAGCCGTCTTTTGGACTTTTATCAATCGCAACGTTGAATGTGTGCTTTTGCTCTTCTGTAAATGCAAGGTACCTTGTACCGATTAATGCATCCCAATTGTCGTCGATATTTTTGCTAGGTAGCCCGACATATTGTGGACCTTGCCCTCTATCACGAAACATTGTACCGTTATCGTGGAATTTTATACCGCCGGTAAACTTGGTCTCTGACACGGCAATCGCGGGCTTAGGAAAATCTATAAATACTTTTGTTAGCATTTCTTGAAATTGAGTGTAGTTCAAAGGGTATCTCATACCCATCTCGCTCCTGTATCCTGTTTGGAAGGCACCATTTCTCTGCAAATGAAGAACGGTCAAGTAAAAGTGAACGGCTAATGTAAGCGCAAGTAAAGTTGCTATTGCCGATGAAATGTGAAAAATCACCCAGAAGGGAGGCGACTTTCTTCGTTTGAATGGTGAATAGTCAGGAGGAGCATCCGCCTCCGTGTCTTTGCCAGGGAGTATGTTGTACTTCATTTTTTGCAGGTTCAACATATTCCCAGAGAAACAATCCTGAATTTCAGGTCAATTTAGTTCAAAATCTGGCATACTCTCCTCCTAAAAGTAATAAGTCAGGCAGCCGCAAGTACTCACACAACATCAAGTCTCAGTCTCACGTCATCAAAACCCGCTCCACATTTGCAACGGTTTTGTTTATACGGTGTACTACCAGCGCAGCTGTGGGTGACGTGATCGATCGTATTGAGAGTCTTATTATCATGTTCTGAGTCTATGATAGCAGTAATGGCTCCATTTAGCTGCCAGCCCAGTGCCTGGAAACATATTAGCGGTAGGGCGCATTTAACGTCATTGGTCTTATAATAGCCTTGACCCAACACCCCACCCTGCTCTCTTACGTTATTTGCGCAAAGATAGTATCCAATAAAGACAGATACAAAAAAATAAAGATGAATATGGATGATTAAGTTATCCCCATCAAAATCTATTCTGAAAAGTACAACTCAGGCGTTTACGCGATACAAGCCGACCATGGCAACACAGTCACACAACGAGGAAAATGTGCCGTTTCTAGACCAGGCGGATGCACCTGTGACGGAACTGAAAGATAGCCACATCTTTCATGAGGATCCTCAGCGAGGAAGAAAGACGCTTCTGTATTCTAATTGCGCAATCCTCTGCATTACGTCCTGCATCTGGGCGCTGATTCTTTTCACAACCCTTCGAACCACGGATAAATTCTGCAACCACTCTCTGGCTGCACATGGCCAAGAGAATTTGCCATCCAACACGAGCTTTTTCGCCAGCCACAGTGGCTATTTGAGTTGTGGGCATAATAGAGACGAAGCGGAGGCTAACGGGTGCACATATGATATTCTAACAAACCACTGGTTGCCTGGGAAGTGCCAAGACCTCAAATCAATTGAAGATTATCAATCTGATGGATCATGGTGGCCATATGCCGACGAAGCCAGGACGAAACCACTTAAAGTCGAGGATCTAGGGGCAATGGACTTTTATTACACCTCAATGAGAGACCATATTGTTCATTGCGCAATGCTTTGGAAAAGGCAGTACCGTGCTCTGGCGGAGGGATGGAAGTATGTGGATTCGATCACTGCAGACGGAAAGCATACTGATCACTGCGCGATGTTTTTAATGAAAATGGCTGAGGTGGAAGGGTATCGCGAGGAACCAATCAAGGTTGTTGTTGGTAAATCGGGGTGCCACGTTAGGGAGACTTAAAACACTGGACATGAAGGGATAGGTACCATGGAAACTCTATGTAATGGGTGGAAGACTAGTTGGAGTATTCTATGAGATTGATAGTTGATATATTACAGCCATTTTTGCAAGCCCGTTTTCAAGTCCTGATGAAACTGCACAGTTGCCCCTAGTTCGTCGTAATGTGCAAAGTTGTGAGGCACACCAGCGTAGATGTGAATTTCAACCGCAACACCTGCCTCCTTTAATTTTGTCGCGTAAAGAATTCCCTCATCGCGAAGGCAGTCCCTGCCAGCAACAAAAATCAGGTGAGGAGCAAGCCCATCTACTACCCCAAGAAGCGGTGAAACTCGTAGGTCTTTGCCATCCGGAGGAGCCACGAGGTCCCAGCAACCCGCCATCTCGCGCGAGCCAAGAAAAGTGTCAATGCACTGCTTGTAAGAACCCGAGATTCCTGTCTCGATTGGAAAGTGCTGGTAATGACAGAGTACTGGAACATTGAGAATGACTCCGCGCAGATGCCTCGAGCTATCTCGACAACGCTGTGCAAGGACGGCGGAGATTGCCGCGCCAGCTGAGGACCCAGCGAGAATTAATTTAGAGATGTCGCATCTTACTCCCAGCCCGCTTGTGAATTGCACACTATTCATAAATAGTTGACATAAGACGCCCCATGAGTCCTCAATCCAGGTCGGAAACTGGTGTTCAGGGGCAAGCCGGTACTCGACGCTTATGACAATCAGGTCACAGTCAGCGTATAGTGGCCACAGCAGCCAAGCTTCCTCAGAGACATGGCTTCCAGACAGCCAGCCGCCGCCATGAGTGACAAAAAGGACAGGCAGTGTGTAGGGTGGGGAGAGCTGTCTTTCTTGAAGGCGCTCAACTTTGGGAGCTGAAACCTTGACATTTAATTCCACGCCATCAATAGTAAATGTCTGTATCTGCGAATTGTAGCCGGCTGCTGACAAGGGGTGGCTAGTAATCCACTCCGCATCAGCCTCGCCCTGATAAGCTCTGGCGCTTGATGCATCTATAGGAACTGGCACAATAGGACCAGGTGTCGGAATGGTGTCTGTAGGGATTGGAAGACCGTTTGCTTCGGCAAAAGCCTTCCAGCCGGGATCCGACGTGAAATAATCCATGAAGCCGAAAGGGGGAGTGATTTCTAGAATACTACCGCAGGACGGGCGAACTTTGTAACTATGGGTTCATTTGCAAGCAAATCCTTGAATTTTTAAGAGAATATCCGCCTCCAAGTCGTAACGTAACGCCGGCTTTGGTCTCATGTTTATCCCATAAACCAAGTGAACTGCTAGCTGACGTGATCAATCATTGCGGGGCAAGGGGGTGACAAAAAAA
>FWCC01000025.1:0-182953 GCA_900169235.1 Zarea fungicola
GCGAAGCGGTGGGGGCGTGGCACAAGTATATAGACCGGCGATGCGCGGTCGTCTCGCCGAACTCTGAGACCTCAATTATTATTGTTTATAGCATAATAGCTGATTAATTTCGGCCCCGGAAGCCTGCCGGACTTTCCAAGAAAATACTGATACTGATGAGTTAAACAACGGGGAGCGTTTGACTGGCCCAGCCACGATCCAGCCCCGATGCCTTGCACGGGCGTAAGAGGCAAGTGAGGTGATTCTGTGCTAGGGGCTCTTCAAATTTCGGCATTATCCGTCATAGTATGTGTATATAAAGTAAAACTGTGGCGCTGTATAATTTCGCGTTTGGCCTCTAATTGCCGTCTCTGCCTACTTCAACGGCCTTGTTGTCTATCCAAGGGAACGTTACAATCTGTGTAGCAACCTCATTGGAAGGCACTCAACGTTATACAGATTCTCCCGGGAATAAGTACAAGTAAAAATTTGTATATTTTACACTGGATTCTGTTGATTGTTATTATCGGCCATAATAGAAACTCAGGGCGGTTGCGAGCAAATTCTGTGGTTATTTCCGCTCCATCAAGCCAAGATTGCGGCCCCATTTCCACAATGGGCATAAGCTTAGCCCTTAATCAAACAATGAACTGCAAAAAGAAGAAAACGAAGGGAAGAGAAACAAGCAAGGGAAATGCTTTGAGCTACAAATGACAGTTTTTTCTGAGCAAATGACTGCATCATCCGTACGAACTCAAGTTAATAGTGACAGTGATTGCCTGCCAACTTACCAACGGCTCATACTATGACCAGCTCGACTCCTCGGCTGCTGCCAAAGAATAAGCGACCTCAAATAAATTAAAAAGGCCTCTTCGAGCATGTTGGTGAGGTTGGTACGCGAATATTTATAGTCTGGGAATCCTGTATTCACAATACCTTATCCAGGTCTATTTTGCATCAACTCATTGTCACGGCTCCAGGCATCTAAACCAGACACCGATTCCATAACACAAGCAGAGCAGCAAAAGAACGATATCCACGTCATCGCTCATCACCTCCCCGCATCAAAGAATTGATCGCTGAAGCGAATCCACCAGATCGAGGGCATTGGCGTCGAGAGCCGATGACCAGCCAGTGGACATGCCCAACCATCATGTCAACGGCCGATAACACGCGCCATCGGGCGGCCCGGTTTCTACAGAATGTCAATCCACGGGGACGCGCCCCTCCGACGGCTCGAGAAAATTTCCGCCGAATGTTCAGTATAAACAGGCTGGGGGGTAGGATCATGCTATGCACCAGCTCCTACCGCAAACTCCGCATGTATGGGATCGAGCACCTGGTCGGCGACTGTTGTACGCGTTGCCGACAGAGCGAGGCAACCCCGCACGCGCGAGCGAGCGTGCAGTTTGCCGCCTCTAGCATCACGTTTAATACGAAGGCGGGGTTTCAGAAGCTTGGCATCACTGGTGGTCGAATTACCGACTTGACCAGGACTTGAAACAAATCATTGAAGGAAGGAATCACAAGTAGCGGACTGAGGCTCGAGTTGGATAATCAGTAGGTAGGCCATGAGACAAATAGACTAAAATAATTAAGCTTCTCAGAAAATAAATGCATTTCGTCCCTTGTTTTTTTGTTCTTCTTTCCGAGCAATAATGAAATAGGAAGCTGGCTAAATGGCGTCCTTGTCTTGAGACACTGCATGCGCAAGTGCCAGGCAAACCTCGCAGTTCAAGTCGAGTGCAGTGTCTCAAGACAAGAACGCCTTTTGGCCAGGATTGCTGCTCCTACACTTGTCAATTAAAATATCATTGGCAAGTCTAGTACTAATGTAACATCCGCTCCCCGGGTTTACGTTTCCTGTCCCTTCTCCTGCCTAGCTTTCTAGGCCTAAACACTGCCACCTCGTGTCCGTTTATAAAGTATATACATCGTGCCTTTGCCAAGAGAATCTCATGTTGTTTGCTACAAGACTATTGAATAAAAGAAAAACTTGCACGTTTATTAAGTGGGTAAGTGCATAATATCACCGCAACGTGTGATTTCTCTCTTCTTCTTCTTCTGCTTCTTCTTCTTCAAACAGACTCAGGCTTTCCCGCAGGAAATGTTTGCTTTCTCGGCTTGCAGGAAAGTGGAAGCCTTCCTTTACAATTTTGCCCGGTTCAAGAGCGTTGAATTGTCTGAGACAAACGTGCAACGACAATTAAATCATGTGAGGATGAAGAGAATGCGGTGAGGGATTTCCTGGCTGTCTTTTTTAAAATACGGCTGAGACATGCATCATGGGAATATGCTGAAAATTATATCGGGGAACCAGCAAACGAGGCATGGCGGGTACACATCCGCGGTGCGGGACGGGATAACGGGAGAGGCCGCGCAAGCACAGACAGGGTAGTGTGTTGTGGCGTAAGTTCCAAGAACAAAACTATTGAATTTGTGATTGCTTGCAAACGTCTCTTGTAGAATTCGTTGTCGTTGCCTGAGCGCAACATGTGCTAGCACTGAGTGGAGAGAGTGTGTGTAGTTTGCTTCGCTGGGCCTTGAAGAAAACAGATAAATAGAATGCAATTCCATCTGCTGAAGAATTAAAATAACAAAGCTTTTGATATATAAAGTTACAAAATTCTCATTCCCTTCACATTGTCAAATCTTTCCCTCCAGCTTCGTTGAGTGTTTTGGCTTGCCCCCGACATCATGCGCATCACGTCCTCTCTCGCCGCAGCCGCAGCTTTGGCCGTAGGCGCAGCGACATCAGCCGCCGCCGCCGAACCTGGCGCCAACTTTACCATCAACGCAACCCCAAACCCAAACGCCCGTATCAACCTCCTCACCACCTACGCCTGGCTCTACGCAAAGTACAATGTGACCCTCCCGGCACCCCTCCTCGCCGCCCTCCAAAACCAGGACGCCGCGGATGGTGATGATGAGGCTGCCGGCATTCAGTCACGAGATGGCCTGTCCGGCGACACCCCCTCCATCCCCAGCACCGTCACTGGAGGGCAGTACCTCTGCACCGTCGACATTGGCACCCCGCCGCAGCGCTTCCGCCTCAACCTCGACACGGGCTCCGCCGACGCCTGGGTCTACGCCGCCTCCCTCCCGGCGAGCTTCCTCCGCGGCCAGCGCACCTACGACCACGCCCGGAGCAGCACCTCCCGGTTCGTGCCGTGGGAGATTTGGCTGACGGGCTACGTCGACTTTACCTTTGTCGGCGGGCTCGTGTACAAGGACACCATGGCCGTCGGCGAGGACACGTCCCGTCAGCTCGTGGTCCAGAGCCAGGGCGTGCAGCTGGCGCACATTGTCTCCCCGAGCATCGTCACGGACAATGCCGACATGGACGGCATCCTGGGCCTCGGGTTCGACTCCAAGAATTATGCGTTTCCCGTCAAGCAAAAGACGTGGTTCAGCAACATCAAGGATCGATTGAGCGAGCCGCTCTTTACGGTGGATTTTCGTCATAAAACGTGCAAGTTCCCTCTCTTCTCCCTTCTTTTTTTTTAAACTGCTTTTTTTAAGAAATTTTTATTTTTAACAAAATGCTTGAAATAGCCGGTCAATACACCTTTGGCCACATCCCCCAACCCATCCAGCCCCTCACCTACACGCCCGTCGACTCCAGCGCCGGCTACTGGACATGGACCTCGACCGGCTACGCCATCGGCCCCTCCTCCTCCTCGTTTACATCCCGCCCCATGACGGGCACCGTTGACACGGGCACCACAATCATCATGCTCCCCAACGACGTCGTGGCCGACTACTACGCCGCCGTGCCGGGGGCTGCCTACAGCAGCGCGGACCAGGCGTACGTTTTCGCCTGCGACGCCGTCCTGCCCGATTTCACCTTTGGCGTGGAGCAGGCCACCGTCACCGTGCCAGGCCGGTATCTGAATGCGTCCGTGGCCGTGGGCGGCAAGAGCCGGTGCGCGGGTGGCATCCAGGGCGGCGGCGTGGGCAACCTCGTCATTTTTGGGGCGCCGGCACTCGAGGCGGCTGTCGTTGTGTTTGACGCAGGCAACCTACGGCTCGGGTGGGCTAACAAGACGTTGGAAGTCTAAAGTTGGAATAACTTCCTTTTGGGGGGGGGGGTCCTATCTAGCAACCGCCACCTATAGGAGCCCAAACTTGTGAAATGTGTACCAGAACCACAACGTACAACTGGGACAAGTAGATTTAAGAGGAACAAATAAATTGTTGCAAAGAATGCACGTAATTATATTGAGTATAGATGCTTGCTATACTAAAAATGCATTAAACAATCGCAACCTTGTCGCCACCACAACTACCGTGCGTCTCAACCACCTGAACACCCGACGCCCAGTCGTTAAAGCTGCCTTGGATGCTACTCTTGGCCTGCGGATTCGAAGTTGTCCAATTGCGCGCCGGAACACCCTCCAGGCTCAGAGCAAAGTTGGCCGCAACGTGGGCAGCCGCCTTGGAATTAGTCTCATAGGCGGCCCAGTTGATGTTTTTGAGGTTGTCACAGAGCTGGTGATAGCACGGATCAGAGGGGGCACCAGCGCCGGTGAAGATGCCGCTGCTGGGGATACCTAGCTGTAGGAAGCCATAGTAGTCTGAAGAGGAGCCGAATTTACTAACAAAACACATTAGCCTTTGGCACGAGAAAGACGAATCCTACAAAAGGGTTTTTCGGGATGACGTACGAATATTCGGGATTGACGCCGGCGGCCTTGAGATATTCAAATAAAGGAACGGCACCGTATTCATGTGCTTCATTGTCGGAGTACACAATGAATCTGGGTTGAATACTTCCAATCATGTCATAATTGAAGTAAAACTTGATCTTGTTACGTTCTTCCTCGGGCAGCTTGTCAAGGTAGTAAAGGGAACCAATCAGGCCAAGTCTATTCAGGAGCAGGTTAGCAGAATGTCATTCCTACGCATTTCGAGGAAAATAAAGACAGGAAAATCTTCTCCAACTTACTCCTCAGCCCCCCACCACGCAAAGCGGACCTTGTTCTTGAATCCGGTATACTTTTGAAAGGAAGTGACAATCTCCAAAAGTGCCGCACTGCCACTTCCATCATCATTCACACCTGGTCCCGCGGGCACACTGTCAAGGTGCGCACCCAGCATCACGACATTGTCCGGATCTCCCTCCTTGGTCTCGGAAATAATGTTCCAGCTGGGTCTCTGCTCCAGAACCGAATCCACGACGAGTGTCACCTCCAACGTCTCCCCGGCGGCCAGACGCTGCTTCCACGCCTCACCCACATCCTGGGCCACCAGTCCAACAGGAACCAAGCGTCCGTAGTTAGCCTCGCTCAGGGTGGCCGTTGTCGGCGTGCCAGGCAGATTATGGTAGAGGACTGCTGCCAGGGCACCATGCTCCTTGGCCAGGCGCAGCTTATCGGCAATAGCGCACACGCCGCGCTTTAAAAGAACGATTTTGCCTCTGGCGTCAATTTCTTTCCACTGACTGGCCTGGCACATGGAACCCGTAACATCGTCGACAGGTGTGTCCAGGAGCGGTGCGGTGACGCCGTCGGGGAGTGAAGTCGACTGCACATATAGCAGTGCGTACACGTCGACGTTTGCCCTTTGACTGTTGGGTCCGGTGAGGGAGATTTTGCGGACCTGGAAAAAGGTGTGGTTGAATTCCTGCACGTGGGTGTCAAGACGGGCACCAAAGCGCTTGGAGACACGCTCGAGGACAAAGTCGACCGAAGCTCGGTAACCAGGGTAGCCGTGGGCGCGATTGCCGCCGTTGTCACGGGCGATCTTCTGGAGATTCCACAGGACATTTTCAAGTCTGTAGGTGCCTTGTATTAGTGGAATTTTCATAAAAATGGTTTGTGAATCTGGCTATTGGTGGTACAAACATACTCTTTCTTTTTAATGTCTTTTACAGCCTTTTCAGGTGTAATGAGCTCATGTGCCTGCGTCAAACACGCCAGGAGACAGGTGCCTACAGCGGCAACGGTGGGAATTCTCATGATGGCTGAATATATTTACAGCTCACTCTGCCAAAAAAAAAAATAGACGAATGATGATGCAGTAGTGAAGATGAATGCAGTCGTGAAGATGAATGCAGTCGTGAAGATGAATGCAGTCGTGAAAGATGAGTTGTTATTGTGCTTCAGACGAAGACGCGGAAGTAGGCCGTCTCAGCACCGCTCCTTCCCTGGGGTGCCTTTTAAACAAATAGAAGGACCCCCATCTCTGGTACTCTCCCTGTCACCGCCGTTGAAGCCCAGACTTTGCCAAGTCATAGGTCGTACAGGCTGCTTTCCCTTAGCTGCATTAATTCTGGTGCACTTGCTTGCACTTTGCATGGAACTTTTCGTCGTTTTGTTGACAGTAGCTACCACCTTCCATATCGGGCAGCTGCTTAAAAAGAAGCTTATCTGTTTCGTTTTCTAGCGGCATTTGCACGATGCTTGGCAAAGACGGCTCATGGGGGGCATTGCCGGCAGAGGGCGGGGGTGGCGTATAAACGCCATTTCATCTGTGGGAATAAAAATAGCAAGTTATTCACCCGTGGTTGGGGTCGATATAGGTAAAAGCCCAGGAAGGGAAGGTCATAGGAGCTGCAGTCTTGGCAAGCTGTCGTGGTCTCTCCGCAAAATTGCGCCAGTTGGGCTTTTCGCTGCGCTCTCGGTTGGGCGAGGAGTAATGACATTGTGTGGCCATGTGAATCAAATAATCGATGCAGTGGTACGGTACACTGGTAAGCAAGGATCACGGCGATGAGAGAAAAGAAGAATCTTGATAAGGAGTATAAAAAATAGGCTTCAAGTATCGGGCGTATATCATTTCCTTGTATAACCATACTGTCCTTCGTTGTCCCGTATCCATACTATTCCCCTTGAACCATCCATCAAACGCCACCCAAACCCATGAACAGGGATATTTTCATCTCATCTCTTTCTCTGTCCTGTATGTCTTGTTCATGTTCCCAGTCACTGCTCAATTTGCCGCATATAGCAAAGCAATCTTACAAATCTAGCTCAGATCCACTGACCCCAACGACGGACTGGCACCCGAATAGGGCACTCGCCCGTGGTCATTGAACTTTGCCACTAACATGTTGCAAACAATAAAAAAAGGATAAAAAAGGATATAAAAAAGAAAAGAAAAGAAAAACATTCATCGCTAGTAGGCTCCTGGGGGGGGGGGGCAAACACCCGTGCCTATATCCCTCAAATGGCAGAACAAAATCTGGCTAGCTTAAGGCTTGCTGCTGCATAGAATTAATAAAGTCTGCGTACGCGTGCATGTAAGTGCCTGCAACTGCAATTAGTGCGGGTTCCTGTGGGGGTTCCTATAGTCACACACCCCCACCCATAAACGCAGCAAGGTCATCAAGATCCAGGAGCTGGCGCTCAAAGGCGGCACAAAGCTCCGGCGCAGTCATGTCCTGACTGGTGGAAGTGGTTTGCATGTCTTGTCCCTGAGCCAAGCTGCCGTTGGGAGCTTCGGGACTTTGACGCTTCACGTCCGCGTGCATGGTCGCCTGTGGGGCAGCGCCTGGCGGGGGAGTCGAGCTGTTTGGCGTGGCCACGCTGCTGGAGTGACCGTTGATGGTGGTGATGCCCGGCCGGCGAGGGATAGTGACCGTGGGAGGTGGTTCACTTCCGTCGCGAGAGTGTTCGCCAACAGATCGAGGGGCAGAGTGGTGCTGACCACCATTGCTCTGGTCATAGTCCATCACCTCTGGGTTTGTATCGGCATTGGAGGAGACGTCGTCCTTCATGTGGCCATGCGAGCTGTGGCGACCAGCAGCCGCATCGTTATTGAGGACACGCTGCATCACGGTGAGGTGTCTCAGCCAGCTGCCCATGAGGGGCCAGGTCTCGGTGCCATCATGCATGAAGCGCAGGCCATCCCTGACAATGTGCGCAGCAGACTCGACGGCATTGTTGGGTGTGAGGCCCTTGAGTGAGAGGTAGGCAACGGTGGCGCTGGCCGTAAAGGCGGAGAAGAGCATGAAGATGGGGAAGCAGGGCAGCTGCTCCTTCTCGGCGCCAGACTCGACAGCGGTCAGCAGCGACAGAGTGGCATGGCATGAGCCAAACAGCCTGTCTATAATGTCATGGCCGCGTCCACTCATGCGATAGGCATCGGGATTGAAGCCATGGGCATAGACGTCCTGCAGCAGGCGTCGGCGGTGGACAAAGATGGTGGCGCAGTGCAAAAGACAGTGCAGCATGGCAAAGGTGTAGCCTGAGCCCATGGTCATGTGCAGGTTGATCTGGCCCGGCTTGTCGATATACTGCATAGGCAGGGTGGCGCGGAGATCTTCAATCTTGGCAATGAGACTGGAGCAGTCCTCCTCGTCATAGCCGTGGAGGGGACTGGTCGTCAGCATGCCGACGACATCACGCCAGAGGGTGGCAGCAATGACAATGTAGCCATATTCGCCAATGTCGGCGCTGGTTCCGTGGCTAGGCGAGGCGTTGGCGCGGTTAAAGTGCTGAAGCAGAGACTTGACATAGACGGCGTTGCCAAAGGCAAAGTTAATATCGGAGCAGGGCAACGAAACATCGGAGGTGTCCTGCACAGTCAACGCGGGGAAGCGGCCGGGTGTGCTGGTGAGAAGGCAGTCGAGGATGTAAATTAGCCACAGTGTTCGGCGGCAGCTCTCGTCACGCAGGAACTGGTCGGTGTTGTCTGGCGCGTGATGGCTGTTGAGAATGCGATACATCTGCAGCATGCGGGCCGCCTGACCGAGATAGATGTAGGCTCTGACTGCATTGCGCGAGCCCCATTCATGGATAATAACGAGGCAGAGAGCCTGGATGTCGGCCAAATTAGGGTGGTCAAGATTGGTGTTGATGAGGGCGATAGCCTTGGCAGCATAGGTATCGGCAGCCTGGGTAGAAGAGCCGAAACGGCGAATCAGACTGGGCGAGCTCCTGCAATAAGATAGTTAGCAAGGCCAGCGCAATAGACGGGGACAGTAGACGCAGGCGAAAGCAGGTAGCAAGGTGAATTTGGGGGCATCGACATGGCAGGCAACGCGGCACGCGTCGGTGGAGGCGGGTCGGGACACCCGATGAATTTTGGGTCATGGCCCGCAAAAAAGTGCCGAAAGCCCGGAGGTTCATCGACTTGCAAACCGCGTTTGCTGGAGTGATGCGGGAGGGGAAAGGGGGCCAGAAAATAAATACAGCAACGACGGAAAGGAAACGTACCGGGCTGCACAGGCCAAAAGGCCATATACAAGGGTAGACTCGAGTGAACCATTCTTGAGCTGCTGTAGAAACGAGGGCTTGTGAAAGGCAACACAAGCCGGGAAGGTCTTTGAAACAACACGCTCACACTCGGCGATGAGTTCTGGAGTCAATCTAGCGGATGCGCGTTAGCAAAACGAGGTTAGATTGTGCGGCATGTAATTTTGCGGCATGTGTACGTGACACGCGGGTGATGATGCGGTGATGCGACGGACAGGGCCGGGACGAGCGGCGGCAAAATGCAGCAAGCACGAGTAAATGGGAGCCATATAGCCGGCGGCCACCAGCGAGCGAGGATGAGGCGGAAAAAACCTCGGTCCACGCGTAGGGCCGAACGCCGCGCGATGGAATTTGTGGAGAAGGGATTGAATGTGATGAGGTGTAAAGGGAATCATGCTGATTCTCGGTGCTGGGACAGGGGTGGGGGTAGTGTGAGGTGGTGAGGTAAAGTGAGGTGCGGCGGTGCTGCCAGTGGCCCAAGCAGCGCTGGGTTGCTGGGGCGGCAAAGGGGACAGACAGAAGGCCATGGGAATCGGAAATTGGGTTCAATGTCAATGAGACGGCACCGAAGCCGCTGATGACAGTGGTGGGTGGGCAAGACCTCTAGTGGTGCTGGTGATGGATCATGGGCGGCGCTGCAGTGAGACACACGAGAGGGTACAATGGCGGGAATAAGGGGCGGGAAGGGGAGGAAGAAAATGATGAGGCAAGAGAGTATTGTGTATACGTAGAGTGGTGGCGGAGTTGAGATGACCATGATGAGCAGATGAGGATAAAGCAAAACAGCATTTGAGGATTGCAAACGCGTTTTTGATGCCAATCTGCATTTGCTTGGTCTTTTTCCTTCTTCATCTTCTGGCGCGGTGCTGCTGGCTGGGTCGAGGTGCTGGGGTACAGGTAGGCGACAGTGGACGAGCAGGGCAAACAGGGGACAGTGACGGGGACTGGCAGGGCTGGCAGGGGCCAACTTACTTTTCGGCGGAGGCCTGGGCATGCCTGGGTCCGCTGGAGCCCACTACGGCTTGCCTCGCGTCAGAAGCCCCGGACCCGGAGGCCGGGAGACTGTCGCGCGAGGGACGACTTTGCGTTGCGTGGCGGGCTGGGCTCTGGCCGTTGTGATGAGAAATGCTTTCTGACGGGAGATAGCAGTCGTGCATTCCCTTTGCGCAGTTTTTGCACGGGTGATTGGGGCCTCGGTCGTAGACGCACTTTGTCTTGCCCTTGCGGCAGCGCACGCAAGCTCCTCCGGCCCGCAAGGCGGTAGAGCGAATGACGCCGGACATTGTGTGTGTGTGGCTAATGACGAGGCAGCGCTGAAGCCGAGGGGAAAAAAAAACGACGACGGTAAGCTGAAGACGGTGAGAGTCGCGATCCTGAACGCGGTTCACGAGTTGAGTTTTAAGGTGCTTCTGGATGCGTTTGTGTTGAGGGGATTCTCGTGAGAGAAACTGCGACGAGAAGAAATGGCAAACGCCTTTGCGCCGGAGCGGTCGGGCTGGCTGGGGGGCTACGCGTAGAAGCTAGCGAGCCAACCAACGAGGACGACGAGCACAACAGCGGGCAAAATCCTTTGTCAAAAGACAAGGAAAAGAAAAAAAGGTCACAAAAAGAGATGGGAGAAGACTCGGACAAGACAACTGCAATGGTAGCTGGCAAGCTCCCAAGAAAAAAAAAAAAGATCTCGGTGAGGTGCGGCCAAGGGGGAAAGGTACGGAAGAAAAAAATAAACCGGTGAGGTCAGGAAAGGAAAAAGGACAGGGGGGGAACTGCGGCGGCCAACTGAGCCTCAGGGCAGGTAGGCGGACGGGGGGCGGCGAGCGGCCAGTCGGCGGCAGTATGTCGCAGGCACCTGGCAGGCAGACAGGCCACAAAGGGGAGGGAGAGGGGCACAGGATGGTCGGCCAGTCACTCACTGATGCGGTACTTCTTTCAGGGCTTCTCCGGGCACGACGGTAGCGGTTTTACGGACCGTCCAGCTAATAATATCCAGTCTTACTTGGAGCCTCAGGCCGTAGCCAATATGTGGTATGGTCCTGGCGCCAGCTGTCACCACCTGCCAACGACTTGGCCCGCAGGGAGAGCGGCTGTTGACGAGGTCCCGGTCTGCCTGACGGACGGTGGCCCTTCAGGGCTGCTGAAAATGGACAACGGGCGGATCGGGTTGGGGGTCCCGGGGGCCTGACAGACTCCACACCTACGCAACACAAGAGCAAAAAAAATCGGCACAACACTCACCTGAGTAGTCACCAACCAAGGCAGATGAATTTCTGCCAAATATGAAATTTCTTAACAGGAGTCTCTTTCCAACGGAGGTGGCTAATTTTTTTTTTCTTCGGGGCGGCAAGAGATGTATTTATAGCCGTGGATGAATTTCCCGAGCCTCCTCCCCGTGTCCTCCGTGCGGAGGTCGGGTGGTGCCACTTTGCCGCTCAGTGTGGCCTCCGTCATTCTCGCACTGTCTTGTTCCTTTTAATGGCATCACCCTCAACACACACAGTAGGGAGGCAGGCCCCCAGGTACATACCCGTCATGGCCACTCAACCACCCCTTTAAGACAGCCTCCGGCGCTGTTGCCCGCCAAGCGCCGGCTCGTCGTCACTCATCCCCCTCTTCGTCCTCTCAATGGTGGCATTATGGTGCAAGCTGGCACAGTGCTAATTAGGTGTATCCATTCACTGTGCCCTCCGTGGTCTCCATACAGTGCGTGGTTTCTCGGTGCCAACTGCAGCAGTTGGAAATCCTTCTCACATGTTTTGGCTAATTCTGGCCTCAACCAGACGACACTCTTGCTTGCGTGTACTTGCCGAGTTTTCGGCATGCCATGCATGCATCCTGCCGGATGGGGCACTCCAAATTCCTGCTATCCAATTCCCAACGTTACACCCGCTGCCGCTGCCTCTTCTCTCCCTCTCCCTCTCTCTCTCTCTCTCTGTCTTTCGCGACTTGTCCGCACAAGCGTGTCAGTTTCATTTTCATTTCACTAGGCCCTCTCTCCTCCGCAGAGATTCCCCGACAGATCTCACCCAGTGGAGCTGGCGCCCATCACACACACAGAGGCTCGCACACACACACTCCTGTACTCCGTGTAATGTAGTTACTCCGTGGCTGCATTTGCTGCCTGCATTTGCTGCCTGCATTTGCTGCCTGCATTTTGCGCTTGATCACGTAGGATTTTGTATGCAGCAGCGCCAACCCTGCAGAATCTCCCACCTCAGCCAGCCCTGCTCCTCTCCTTCCCATCCCAATCTCCCCCCTGTTTTCAACAGACACACGCCTGCGGCCCGACTGACGCTCCCCGGATCTTATGTTAGTAGAGCCTCGTCTGCAAGACCGGCCTAGTTTGCCCAGCTTCAACGGCCTCGACCCGTCGCCGTAGCGTCCGACGTCACTTCCCCCCCTCCCCCCTGCGTTGCCCAGTTCATTCATGTCTTGTCCTGGCTGTACGCCACCCACACAATATTGCATCCTTTCAATCACTCTCCCAACCAACTACAGAGCTGACTGGACAGCGCTTTAGTTGCCAAGTCCTTGTTAGACCTGCAAACTTGACTAGCTGCATGTTACTGTGATCTACACCACTATTGACCCTAATTTAGCAAACTCTACTAATTAGTAACTGGTTGGCAAAGTTGGCTGGCAAGCTGGCAACTGGGTTGGCTGCGGACAAGCGGCATGCCTCCAGTTTTTAATCCCTCAAAGCAAACAATTTTTGGCCGCTCCGTCGGTGGCGCTCAACCGTCCGGCCTTGAGCCTCTCCGGGCCCCATGCGTCGTCTTCATTGGCTGCGCTGCTGGGAAATGTCTCGACCTCGCACGCACACCACTTCTGCAGGCATGCAGCCCCCCAGCTGGCCTGGAACTCCTGGAACTCCTGATACCCTGGTCGGTCTTGCTCGAAACACACACACCAACACACAGTCCCGTTCTCACACTGTGCGCACTGAGAGCCTGGACCGTCTTGTTTGTCGGGCCTCCACCGGCCGGCGCTGTGGCTTTTTCGGCGCACAAGTGCAAGGCCACCCTCCGTGCCCCGACTACTTTGACGCGAGACAGGCCGTGCTGGTTCTAAAAATGGCGGACAGACGGGCCTTTTCAACTGGCCTTGGCTGACGTAGGTGCTCCGGCGTAAAAGTGAGCAAAAGGTCACCCCGAGCCTTTTAATAGCTTTCCAGGCGAGCGCGTATTTATCGCCCGTGGACAGAGTAGGGGGACAGGCCAGGCCAGGCAGGCCGTTAGAAACAGTCCCGCCCGGCATTGAGTGCACAAACTAGTTGAAGAAACAAATAGCAAGAGTAAATCAAAATCCATTAGTTTTGACAAGAATACAAGATGCGTTTCTTGCGGCTTAACATGTAGCATGCAACCACTGTAAAATGTACCGACTAAACCTGATAATGAAAACGTGCTGTCCGTATTCGCCTACCCTATTTCCACGGCACCAGGCAACGATTCCCTCTTCCACTATGCCATGCAACGAAAGACTGGCATTAACAGAATATCGAGCATTAATCAAAAGATGGAAACTAGCTGTCAGTGTAGTATGAATGTTGTGCTCTTTACACAGGAGGGGAAAAAACGTCAAACTTCCAACTCTGTAATCGCGTCAACGAGAAGCTCCCACGCCCTCGCCGGTAACTCACCAAACATCCAGCACTCGTTCCCAATATAGCTCCCAATGGTAGTCACTCGCATCATCCCATATGAACAGGCTGGGAGCGTGAAAAGAAACATATCTGCCGTACCCAGCCCGTTGCGTCGCGTCGCCGCCTTGTCCCCCCTGTCACACCACGGCAGCGCTCAAATCCAAGTCGATAAAACTCGACAGCTTGGCCAGGTTGTTCACCAACGAGTCCTCATCTCCGCAGTCCGTCAGCGCTGTAATGTCGACGTCGGCGGCAATGGCCCCGAGAATGGTGCAGAGGGAGCGGGCCACGTTGCGCGGCACCGCGGCGCCGGTGCTCATCAAGGACAAGAAAAGCCAAGATGCGTTGCCAGACATCATCATTGATGATAGCAGATTCACCGGGCTTGGATCTACACAAAAATCAACCCAAACCTCGGAAGTTATAGCCTCAAAGCTTTACTCGGTCCCTGTTTGGAAACCGGATCTGGATCTCCTTGCTGGCTGGGCGTTTCGCGCCATCAGCTGCCCAGATGAGGATCCTAGGGGTATGATTCAGTTCTGTACTGTGGCCAACAAGCTTGTTCGACAGATGTGCCAGGCGGCGGTTCCCAACCGTATGTCTCTCGTCAACCTGGATTTGCCTCCTCACCTGCTCAAATACCTAGACTGGATGAAAAGGCGATGCGAGTACAAGGAGACCGGTATCTTAACACCGCCTGATAGCCCCAGCAGGTCGGATACAGAAGAAGCATCACTTAGAATACCCGAAATCGAGAGCTTTATTGAGAAATATCCCGTCGACGGCCCAAATTATGCTTCATGTGTATCGTAGTCTAGCGGCAATCTTTAAACAAGAGAGGACCCCAATTGCGGCTCTTGGACAAGGAAACCTGCTTCAGAAAGCATACCAAGAGGTGTATGGGCTACAAATAAATAATGAGCTGATGAAAACATGGTTCAGGCTCAAAGCCGATAAGCAACCGACCATCCGCGTACTTGAAATCGGTGCTGGAACTGCATCCAGCACAAGGCCAATCCTATAGTAGCTATGTCAAAGTGGAAGCGACACTCCTCAGTCTTCCTCCTGGATATTTACAGAAATTTCTGCAGGGTGGTTCGAAAACGCAAAGACCGTCCTTGGCCATTGGGAAGACAGGGTCGAGTACAAGGTGCTGGACATTGACATGGACCCTATTGAACAGGGCTTTGAAGCTGGGTCATACGATGTCATTGCTGCTGTCAAGGTACGTACTATGTGACAGATTTAACTTTCAGAAACAATTATTGGTAACTATTTATAGGTGCTCCATGCGACCAAAAGAATTCACCAAACGCTGAAGCACTGCAACATGCTGCTAAAGCCTGGCGGAAACCTCGTACTAGGCGAGTATACAAGCGTCAATGACTTGTGCAATCTTGTGTTTGGGATTATGCCTGGTTGATGGGCAGCAGAAGGTGACCGTAAAGACGGACCACTGCTCCGTCAGTCTGAATGGCACAATTCCCTCATGACAGCCGGATTTTCGGGCGCTGACATGACTCTTGCCGACAATGACGATCCAACCGCGCATAGAATGTCTACCATTTTCAGCACCAAACCCCAAAAGGCAACACGTAGAGACATGCTAGTCGTAATACCAGCAAACGGCAGCAACGCAACCAAATCGGTTGCCTCTGAAATCGGCCACCACTCCCGGCAGCTTGGAAGCAACATTGCTGCGAAGGGTCTTGCAGAGGCAGCACTCGATGTTGCCGGCAGGTCCGTCATCGCGCTGCTGGATTATGAAGTACCCTTCTTTGAAAACATATCCAAAGAGCACTTTGAACACGCCAAGCACCTATTCTTCATAGCCGAGAGATTCTCTGGGTGACGAGATCGGACCCTGGAGAGACTCCAGGTCATCCGATGAAGAGAATCATCCCCGGAGTTCTACGCTGCGTCAAAATGGAAGACTCATTCCGATTGTTGTACGAGATGCACTTGTCTCGCAAGCTAGATAGTGACCCACAGTTGGCGAGTGCCGCAGTTTGGCAAGAGACTGTGTAGCATCTGGGAGAGTGGAGAGGACGTCCAGGAGATGGAGACTGAGGAGCGTGATGGACGCCTTCAGATCCCGCGCCATATGCCCTACAAGGTTATAAACAATAGTCTGGCATGCGTCACGCAATCTGTGCCGGCCAAGGCGCAAATCAGTAATCTCTTCCAAAGTGGCCGGCCACTGAAGCTGACGATTGGACATCCGGGTATGCTGGATACCCTTCATTCCGTCGACGATGACACGAGATTTCAAATACTTGGAGAGACTGAAGTTGAATCGAGGTCAGGGCTTGCGCAGTGAACTTCAAGTAAGCGCCATTCTCCACCATCACTGTTAATTCATCTCACCCACTGACTTGGTTGAAGGGATATCATGATTGCGATGGGCCAGATTCAGCGATCCGTCCTTGGCCATGAAGCCTGCGGTGTCGTGACCCGTGTCGGATCATAGACGGCGGGCCTGTCGTGTGGGGATCAAGTGGTAATAGTTCAGCCAGGGTCTATGAGGATACATATTCGCGGTCCCGAATCGGTCTTTCTGAAGCTGTCAGACAACATGTCCTTTGAATAAGGCATTCCAATTCCGATTGTGTATGCCACAGCGTATCGATCACTTATAGAGGTCGCTGCGCTAAAAAAAGGCGAATCTGTTCTGATTCATGCCGCATCCGGAGGTATTACATGTTTCTCACCATGCTCAGAAAGGAACATGGATTGCTGACACGAAACTCTAGGCCTTATTCATATTGCCAAGATGCTGGAAGCGGAGATCTTCTGCACAGTGGGAACTGATGCCAAGAGAAAGGCTGTGATGGCTTTAGGAGTCACAGAAGATCACATATTCAGTTCTCGCGACCTCTCGTTTGCCAAGGCTATCAAGCGTGTAACTGGTGGTCGCGGTGTCGACGTTGTTGTCAATTCCCTGGCAGGCGAGGCTCTGCGCCACAGCTGGGCTGGCCTCGCGCCATATGGCCGGTTCATCAAGGTCGGCAAGAAGGATATCCTCGGAAACAGCGGCCTAGATATGCAGCACTTCACCAACAACAGTCTTTGCCAGCGTGAACTTGAGGCTATGATGATCGAAGAGCCCCTCCGTTGCCGCGACATTGTATCCAAAGTTTTCAAGCTCTTCGAGGAAGGCGCTATTGGATTTATTCAGCCTATTAAAGGTCACGACTTTACAGAGGTTGAGAGCGTATTTCGTGAGATGCAGCGAGGCGCTCGTATTGGTAAACTAATTCTTCGAGCTACCCCAGCTTCGCGCGTGCCCATTCTGCCGAGGGCGCAAGTACCCGTAAGACTTGGATCCGATGTGACGTATCTTCTCGTTGGTGGTCTCGGAGGGCTGGGCCGTACTCAGGCTCTTTTCCTGGCTCAGAATGGAGCTCGCCATATTGCCTTCATCTCTCGGTAGGGCGATGCGTGTGAAGAGGCTAAAAAGGTCCTGAAGACGCTGAAAGACGCCAAAGATGGTGCAAAAGCCCATGCTGGCGATGTTTCAGACAAATTGAGATTGCAAGAGACACTCACCGACATTTCTCGCACCATGCCTCCCATTCGAGGCGTCATTCAGGGCGCGATGGTTCTTGATGACAGCCTCTTCCACAAGATGAGCTATGACCGGTGGCTAGCTGCGACTAGGCCGAAAGTTCAAGGTATATTGTTAATACTTGTCCTTGTTGAATCTTTTTTAAACTACCAACTCTGGGTTTAGGAACTTGGAATCTTCATCGCTCTGCCAGCAAAGAAAAGACAGTGACACTGCCAACTCATCAGTTTGTACTGCTCACATTACGCACACCTCTCTCTAGCCTGCCTCCCAGCTTTTTCCAGTCGCCAATCTCAAGCAATTTTGATAGGAAAGTGTTGAGCATTTCAGCATCAAGAACGTTGTTGAAATGCATGACTGCCGCGACAAATGTCTCGTAGCCTTTCATGCTATCGAGAGTGTGCATTGGGTATACATTTGGGTCATCTGGTAGCAGGGCTTTCTTGCGCTTGGACGCTTTCTTTATACCAGACCCCAAGACCAGCGCACGCAAAGTGTTCATCTTGAATGTTGAACATTTATTGTTCGAGCGTAAAAATAAGTGTCGTCGTGAAGAAAATGGGTGTCTGTACTGATACCAGTTTCATTGACCGTTTTTATAATACTGCTTCCCAAAACGGTCGTACAAAACTTCTGGTATATTGAGGTCTGAACTTAGCCTAGCGGCAGATTTTCAATTGTCATGCGAACCCTAATACTTGAGAAATAAAGTCTAACTAAGCCTGCCGTTTCAAGAAGTGAGACGCTGGGCGGTTTTCATGGGCCTAATCTAAGCTTCACAGGGAAACAAAGACAATACAAAATATTTCGCGCTAGTAAAGCTTTTAAATAAAATAGACACCAATATGGACTGTGAGTGGTAATCTCTGTCCCTTTCAATCCATGGCTGTGTTTACAATGCACTTGCGTATACAGTTGACGGCTGCGGACTTATATTTAGCAAGAAGCATTGTGCAGTACCTTTCCAGACTGGAAAACATCTAACGATATGCTGGTGTGCTTACTACGTGTTGTCGAGGATGTATCCAAATCTCATCTCTAAATTGTACACTTTTCTGTGACATTTGTTCGTACCACCGTCGAGGACTGTCGCAGCCATTCAAGCACACTCTATCGACTCGAAACGTATGTGAGATGGTCGGAATAGCACATTCAATAGCGCATTGCGAGGCTATGCGATAAACGGCGACCGAACCTCGTTAGCACTGGCCCTGTTTTGTTTTAGACACAATCAAAAGGTGTAGGCGTTCACACTGGCACTCGACGCAACGCAGCGCCTTGTCCTGGATACCGGATGCGAAACACTGAACGCTCCAAATACGGGGTCGCAGACTGTACTTGCGACGCAACGCTTGACGAACGGCTCAGTCTTAATGGCAAGCTCTTCTATTTCTAGAAGAGATGTACTGCTTCTTCTTTCTTCAGTGGTTAGGATTGCGACTTCATTTCTTATTCCTCTCTTCTTTCTCCGTACTGGAAATAATAAACCAAGTTATAGGAGTAGGGGCAATAGTTGTAGCACATTTAGGCAGTGCAAGCTTGGGGTTTCGTTCAAAGGATCGTCAAAGTCGAGGAGGCTATATTGTCTGTTTTATTATGTACTTAATTACCCGACATATACTAACAATATTTTACTTATTTCTAGCTGAAAACTATTCAATTTGCCTCCCCTGTCTTGCCGCGCATTATAGGCATGCTCAACATTAGGTGGCGCTCCAGTTCCGAAATTTGCCGCTGTAGGAGTAGGCGGGCGATATGGTCTCCATTGTAGATTCGCCTCCAATCCGAAGCTTAGCAAGAAGCAGAGCTTACATGAAAGGACACTCAAAATTTTGTTTCAAATAGTGTGATGCCTTTGCGCACCAGTGCCGCAAGGCTAGACAGGGGTCCTGCCAAGGCGATGTTAATGTCTTATTAGTTCCTTCCCTTCTGGCAGATGATTCCAATTTTAAACACATGGCATCCATGCTGTTTGTGCGCTGCTCATCCTCTCGGTCCCAAATCGCGACTGTAGCGCCGCTTTGCCAATGGGTGCACAGCACTTGTCAGCGAGCAAAGCAGTATCTGCGCTCGATCAACAATGTACCAGAGCTAAAACAATCTGCAACAGGAGGGGAAACAAATCCTACCCTACCTGTCTGGATGGCGAGTGCTGCAGTGCATTAGTGGCCTCGGCAGACCCCAACTAGCCTTGGTAGGGATCGCCAGGACGCGGCGCCGCGAGTTTCATAACGAGCGCCACTAACTATAAGGAGAAGCTTGCCAACCGCTGGTTCTGTATTGGTAGCGAGTGCTTGTTGGAGGACAAGCAGAGTGCTGGACAATGCAGTTTGGCTGGCTAGCTGGCAGAAAAGCCACAGCACGGAGCAGATGTCCTTGCGGTGTCTAGTTTCCTGTTAGCTCTAACTAGCCAACCAGGACTATCCCGGCACCGGCACCCCACATGCTGGGAGTTAGCAACGATTGCGTTCTCACATGTCAAGGATGAGGACGACTCACAGGGAAGCACGCTGTCATTTGGCGGCCTGTGCCCGAGAGCTGGTTCCGCAGTCCGAGGAGAAAGGCTCCTTTAAGTGGGCACCAGGACGCCACCGGCTCCGTTGTAGCCGAGTCACCACCGAAAGAAGCCATCTGCTCAGTCAACCCATGTCCAAACCTGTTCTGGATGTGCACTGTAGTTCGTCCTGCACGCCATGTTTCTGCATGCATGTCAGGACAGATGAGCAACGACAGTCTGTAGCCAGCCACTCAGCCCACCGAGCTTGCCAGCCTGTTGGCCAGACTTTCTCAGACCATGCTGCGCCGCAGAAGCGCATATAAGATACTCACGCGATCACGCCAATTAAATGAGAAGACAACAGCTTGTCCCCTCTCGCCCCTCTTTGGCGATACTAGAACACGTTAAAGCGTGGCTTACCCCATGGGGCAACGGGAGGCAGCGAGAGACAGCCCGCAGAGCACGGAGGCAGAGTCGCAGTCTGTGCCTCATTCAGCTTTCAATTTCGAAGTAGCCTCACGAACTAATGTTGCGGTCAATCTCTGCATGGAAATGGATAGCTTACCCCATCATGTAGCCTTGTTGTTACTACCCCCTCTCCTGGTGGCTGGCAACCCGAGACGATGGAAATTTGCTTGTATAAAGATATAATGGGGAACAATGGGCCCTTTCCACTTTTATTACTCTCTGGTCTTCTTATTCCCTTATTATTATCACCTCCCCCGTTGCATCTTAGATCTTGACACTGTTACCCTCATATCCATCGCTCCCAGATACGGAGTGTCAGCCAAGCCATGTAGAGGCCTTGAAGCGCTCTCGCTTCAAGTCTCGACCGTTCACCAATATCATCATAAGAGAGGAAGGAAAACATTAAAGCGAAGCTTCACAGTGAAAGCAGGGGAGACGATTTACAGTCATGGAGGAACCGCAGCTCGACAAGGCAAACGTCGCTGGCGTCCCCAGCTACCCACCAAAGCAGATGCGAATATGGGCACTCACCGTAGCCAGTCTCATGAGCGTCCTGGCATTCCTCGCTATTGCTCTACGCCTACTCAGTCGTCGCATACGGGCACAGCCACTCTGGTGGGATGATTATATGATTATGTTTTCCATGGTAAGTTGCCTCCTTCTCCATTTCTGGATTGTGCCGCTCGGTCTGCATTGCCTCCGCAGCCAGCAATCTGGTATAAGCAGGCATTGGACGACATGAAGTCTGACCATTACATCAGATTTGGAACTGGGTTGTCGTATCAGTCGCCCTCGCCATGTACGCCAAGGGTGCCGGCTATCACTCCTCTACAATTGGTCCCGAAAATGTCGCCACTATCAAAGAATATCTCCTTGTCACTGAAGTCATCTACATATGGCATATGGCCTGGACGAAGCTCAGTGTCTTGCTCATGTATTATCGCATCTTTCACGTGCCCCATTTCAAAAAGCTAGTTATTGCCGTTGGCAGCTTTGTCTTTATCTGGGTCATTACGGCCACGTTTTTGTTCGTATTTATCTGCGTCCCAACACAAAAACTCTGGAAACCAGAACTCCCCGGCCACTGCATAAGCGAAATGGGTGTCTGGGTCGCCAATGCCAGTTCGACAATTGTGTCCGATGTGGCCATTCTCTTGCTTCCGATTCCGCAGATATGGAAGCTGAACACCGGCAGGTCGGAAAAGATTGGTCTCAGTCTCGTCTTCGGCCTTGGCTTCTTGTATGGCGTTGATTTGCTTCCGATAACTGTGCCCGCCTTGCTAACACGTAACCTTGCAGCACCGTCTTCACATCCTCGTTCCGTCTCGCTGTTCTTTTCAACTACCGAAAATCAGACGTCAGCTATACGCTCTTCCCACTCCTTGTCTGGACCGATGTCGAGATGTGCGCGGCCGTCATATCGGCATGCCTGCCTACTCTACGACCTTGTCTGCGCATGGCTGCCGTGAAGATGGGATTTACTCGCTTCCAGTATGCTACAAAATCGAGCGCGTCTGGTGCAGGATCTGGCAACATGAATAACACTATTGGCTCATCGGGCACGAACCCGAAATCCATGTCGTTTGCTACAATCTCAGGGCGCCGATCCATAGGCAATGTATTTGGCGCGGGACGCCGACCGCTTGAGGACACGGAAATGCATCACATTATGGACGACGAGGAGCGCAGCTACAGGCTTAATGAGTGGGCATTGGCTGGGGATGGGAAAGGCAGCTCTCTTTCACCCAGCGCAATCGAGATGGACACAGATAGGGAAGGCAGCATAACGCTGCAACCTGTACACAAAGTTTCAAGTAATAAGTAACGAGAAAGAAAGTAAATAATAGTACAAAAAGTAAATATCTTATGCTGCGCCAATTCTGTAGCCAAAACGACAGCTCACACCTGCCAAGTGGGCTTCCTTGCCGCATTGACCTCCATTTACAGTTACCGATCTGCTGGTCAAAGAGCCAGTCGCATCGGCTTAATTGCACTTGATATATTTTAGTGAGATTAAAATTTCATTTATCGAAGCCAGTACGGTGGCGGCTTCAGGCACTGTCACTCTTGATCCCGCCCATTTGAAAAACGCATTAAGGAAGCTTACTCGATCGCCTCTAGTTTCATATTATTAACGAACCTAATATCCTAACAGAGAAGACGTTCAGAAGCACTGAGGAGGCATGGGTAAACGTTGTGCGCTACCGAAATGATTTGGGTAGTGTTGATGATCATTTCCAGCAGCCCAACGCGAGAGCTCTGCCAATAGGCGCAGCAAACATTCCTCGCACTTTTCGCTCTGTGGCATCCAAAAATGTCTCATTTTTGCTCTCTTAGGAAGCTTCAATGTTGACAGCGCAAAATCCGCGGTGAGGGTTTGTGCTGCTGATCGGGCTGGCTGTGAGGCGCAAAATTGAAGGCGAGGGCCCTGCGCCGCAGGGCTGCAGGAATGACCCCTGCCTCTTGCTCAGTACTCAAAAAGGAAGAAGAGAAGATCGGGTGAAGGGAAAAGAATTCATTGGCTTGGGTGGAGTGTGGATTGTATGTATACCAAGTACGGAGTAGTCTTGGCCGTGTCCTCAGCTACACCTTATCACTTACTGGTAAACTGATGTTTCGTCAAATTGGTCCGCTACGGTTGTTCTCGCCACCGACGGCCTGTGCCGCAGAGATGCACCGTTCTGCATGCGATGCAGGTACACGTGGCAGTTTGATATTCACCGGAATATAATTGACGTATGCCACGAATAGCATCCAGAACAAGAGGCTGTATTTTGACATTATCATAAGATATTTATGGGACTATAGCACGCGGGTGGTTTCGTAGCAATGACTGAAGCGACGTCCAGTCATTAACTATGCAAGATTCAATAGCGTCCGAGGCAGGTTTTAACAACGCCATTGCAGAACCAACAATCGATACTGTAGTATGTGATTGGGCAGCAGCAGAAATAAACCACTTTGAGCAAAAAGGTACAATAAAATCAAATAAAATCATGTAAAAATAAAATTGTCTAGTAATTACTACTGTACATCTATCATGTCCATCCATGTTCGATTCCCCATCTCTAGTAACGCAGTCACCAGGCGTCTTGAAGCAAAGTCTAACCATCTATAAACATAAAAACAAAACAATCCAAAAGACTGCTACTTCCCATATACGCTGGCTCTCAATTAAACGCTGGCGTGGGAGCTTGTACGCTCCCACGACTCCCTGATTGCTGCCCAGTACTCCTCCGGATGCAGTCGCATGTGGCCGACGTGGCCGCTGCCGACAAACATCTTGGTGTCCGACGGATAGCCCTTCTGCGTCGCCTCGGCAGCATGCGTCACGATATCCTCATACCCAATGAGGTCATCCTCCTTGCTGTACATGTACAGCCGGCGCGCGGTCTTGACTGCGTAGTTTTCCGTGTTGACCGCGATGCGGCCCCAGGCGCCGGCGTGCTTCCGGCGGCGCAGCCAGAGGAAGCACTGGTTGAGGAACAGGAAGAAGCCCCAGATGGACTGCGTCACGACAAAGGGCCAGGGGAACCAGCCGGCGGTGCCGAGGGCCATGGCGCGCGACCACCGGCGCAGGTTGGACCGGGTCATGTCCGTGCCGCCCGGCGTCGAGTCCATGACGAGGAGCGTATGGGGCATGGCGCGCGCGAAGCGCACCCGGTAGGCGTCGAGCGTCGCCGAGGTGTTGATGGCGCCCGTGTTGGACATGCAGTGGAGCAGAATCTTGGGGGGGGTTGCCGCCTCTTGTGCTGCCGCCGCTCCTGCTGCCGATTCCTCTTCACTGCCACTGGCATTTTTGGCACCCTCCAGCGTGGCGGGCGACCCAAAGATGCTGTCGACGACGGGTGTCATGTGGCCGCGGCGCTGCGCCCGGTCCGTGAACATGGCCTTTGCGATGGGCGAGAGAACAACAATCTGCTTCGCGCGAGGGTACAGCGCCTGGAATCCCGTCGCATATTTGGCAACGTGTTGCGGCAGGCCATCGCCCCAGCCGTAGATGACGACAACATCTGGATCCTCTGGTTTACCACCGGTAGCAGTAGGGTCTCCTTCTCGGACAAAGACCTGGTCTGAGACGCCGGTGAAGCCCGGTATTGACGGCGCTTTACGAGGCATTTCTGGGAAGATAATATAAACTGGCCTATTTAATGCCGATCGTGCCTTTCTTTTTTTCTGATGGTTGCAACAGAGCACAATTGCGATTAAAGATGATCAAGGACTTTATCATTCAGTTCCATGGCCAACATTTTCACCCTGAATTGGCGCCCCCACCAGTTTCGGGCATGCAAGGAACGGACTTTGATGACGACGAAAAACGTTCAACAGAAACTAGTTCGACGACCGGCAGGGCTAGTGGGATGCGGCAAACCTACTTTTAATGCCACTAGTGTCGTTATTCCCTACTGACATGATGGTTGCCAGTGTTGGTTTATCCCACTTTTGCTAGACATTATTTCTGTACCCAGATTGTCTGGTTGTTTCGATCGGCCAACATCTGATTATCGCTTACTGGTACTCGCAAGAAATTCGGCGCATTTAACAACAATGTGGACCAGCCCGAGTTAGTTAACCATTGAATCGTGGCTTGGTTAAGGTTGAAATAATCTCCAACGGGGTTTTTTGGTGGCTTGGCCACGGAGTTTACCACGCAAATTTGTACATGGCCGAAAAAATGCAAAATCGACAAGAAGAGAAAATGTTGGCCACGGTCTCAAAGAATTAAACTTGATATCCCATGGAACCCAACAATCGTTGCAGCACCGAGGTCCTTCAAAGTCCAACGTGCCAACATGGGTCTGGCGGCACCGGGACTCATTACAAAGCATAGAGGTGAAAATGGGTACAGGCATGCCGAAATTTTATGAAGGAAACAAGATGTATATTACGAACTAGATGAACAACTCGCCGTACTTTATGCCTGCGGCTTAGGGCAAGGCACCACAGGGCATTCCTGCAACTTGACGCACTTCTTCGTCTCCTTTTTGAGAAGAACGTGTCAGTCAACGAACAATCCTGACATGGCACAAAAATAATCAAGATGCATGCACGTACCGCATTTCTGAAGTAACCATCCTTGCAGAAACAGCCTTGCTCAGCTTCAAGGGTACAGGGAAGATGGCATACAGCCGAGACGCAACTCTCAATGCATCGATTGCCCCACCCCGCCGTCTCATTGGGCTATAAACATTACCAGCATTAGCATAGTGATTATCAAGGATGTAGACTTGAGGCGCAGTCTATTGTGAGTAATTTTGACAGATACATACTCCGCAGTTGAAGCAAGCTGCTGCTGGCGATGCGACAGCACCTGGAAGTGCTAGAGCGGCGATGACCAAAAGAGAAGTCTGCATATTGATTGGTGGATTGTCCAAAGTTGACAATTTTAACGAGCGTGAAAAGTGTTGATTTTTTTGATATGCGACGTTGTTATTGTCGCCTTTTTTTTTTCCTGCAAAAGAGAGTCTTTCTGATGAGTAATTTGAATAAATATTGGCAAAGCAGCTCAGGCTTTTATAGCTTCCAAGTTGATCAGCGTTGAACGCCAATGGCCGCCCTTTCCCGGCCTCGTATCCCGGTTGTTTTAAACTCGGGCTCAGCTCCCCTCGTATTGACCAGCCACACAATCATGCCGCGCCATTAGTGCCTACTCTATTTCAAGCCCAGTTTCTCAATTCTCTTCCATTATTCGACGGCTGTATACCAGTGCAATGCTCACAGGTGATGGAAAGGGGACTCGAGCCTCGAAGCGTCGCTTTTATGCTTCTCTGCTAGTGCCGATCTGGTGCATTCGTTCCCCACACGGCGGCAGATGCTATTTTGGGATTCGCAGTGGTCTCCCTTTCAGTGTAAGAAAGGGTTTACCTGTCGCAGAGACGTATTTGAGGTACTATGAGTCTAGTGCAACAACCAACGGAGGCAAACATGTAGTGTATTGTAGTACCAATCTAGTGCTTCCCAGGCCCTGCACTTGGCATCGTCACACGTCTTGCACGCCAAGTCTAATATTGCTCTGGCCAACAACGTCATAGTGATATAGATTGCCACCAAAACAGAATCCATGAATGGCTTGGCTTATCAGTGATGATGTATCCGCACGTTTTTCATTCACGATTAATGTGGTTGTTAATACGAGGCCGGCAGTGTATGGTGTCATGTGGTTTTTGCTTTCGGGTGGTCGCGCATGTTTCTACAATGCCATGGTACTACAAATCTTTTGGGCCTGACTTGAATTAACTTCGGAGCCCAGAACTCATGGGTGATCTTGTTTTCAGTGGCTTATGGCATAATGTGTGTGTTGGGGAAACAGTTTTTACAAAGGTTTTGGTCCCCCGCCCTTGATTGCCAGCCAGGAGCATATTCAATCCTTATGGGAGTCCGAGCATCCTTTACGGTCCGAGCGACGGTACGAAATCAGTAAAGTGGCATTATCGTGGCATGTTTCCGCACAGAGTTCCACGAGTGCGGGGGAGGAGCGCAACCTTCGTCTTGACTTGCAGCGGATTAAAAAAGGTCTGCCGTAGGCTTTAGCAAGATGACTACTCTACAAAGTTGTTAATTGAAACAGTATTTCTCAAATTTCCGTCTATATTTAGGCCGAGGTGCACTGTCTAATTACTGAGCATCTGTGAAATGAATTGGTTGCCGACTGTCATGGAGGGCACGAGCGCATCCATGGCCAAGCAGTTGGGAATTTTACGAGCGAGTTAGAGACGAACTATGTAAATTTTTAAAACTTTATAATACTCCCTATCCGTGCATAGTTAATCTTGAGGCCATTTTCTTTATTCAAATTTGTAGCGTCCGTTCTTTTGCTTCAGTTTCCTTCGTTCCGCCTCGGTTTGCCGCACCATGCGTTCCGGCTATGACAGAGTAGGACATGAAAGTGGCGAGCTGCACTCACGCGTTAATCTTTCATGTTGCAATCGCAATATTTGATTTCAGATGGAAAAGTTATTTGTTGAATCTTGGTTGCAGGCGGCCTCGCCGCTGGCGAATGGGGCGGTTGCTTGCGAACGGTTGTTGTAGCAGCTTCGGAAACCAGGCTATAATTCCATAGTAGGCAGGTGATTTACCTAAATGGAATGACTTGATGATATTAATATATCGCTTAAGCAAACAGGCGTATTGGTAGGGGAAATTGGTGCCGAAATTCTTCAGTTTCCTGTCACGAAGTGCTGAACAATCAAAAGCCACTTACTCACCCGGTGAGACAGGGACAGAATCAGTGCAACACGGCTTATTGACAGCACGTAACGATTAATTTCTAGGCCTAGTGTTGTTTTCAAAGCTCTACTGGTTAGAGATTTCGCTTTGCCATATGTCTTTCATAGACTGAATGAGGTTCAATCCAGTCTTGCAAACTACCGGACGAGTCGAAACACATGGTTTCCATTCACGAGGCTATTTTTATGTTCGAGATTAATCTGGAAGCTAATTGCGCTGGATAGTGACTGCTAGCAATATTCTCCGGCATAAACAGGCATTGTGCGAAAATCTCCAGTTGGGGCATTGTCGGATTGATGGTACTCGATGAGGTTCAAAGGTTGATTTGTTAGACTGAATGGTATTTCATGCTAGTCGCCGGCAGTTTATTTGGGTTGTTTCTCTTGTTGCGCAGAGATTTGTTCTTGTGTCGGATACCAGAGTATCAAGTATCGAGCGCATCCACATGCCAAGGATGCTTCTATTGTCTAAATAATTGAAGTGCACCATGCACAACACGTTACAAGGGCTGGACCCTTACATATAAACTATTTCACTGGTCAAGTCCCTCCATTGGATACTGCACTGGTCGCTCGAGTGTGACACTCTGGAAGTCACAACTGTTACGAAAACAGTCTCTATTTACCATGGTATTTTATTGATTGGAATTATATTTTAATGGCCTTATTTTTCTAATCATTTCTAATCATTTGCATAGTTTTCTTATTTTCCAAATTTCACAGTTCGCAATTTCCGGCATTCGCTTTTTCTCTCGACCCATCCGTGGTAACCAAGAGTTGTCGCCGCGTTTACATCTATGAGATAGCTTCTCACTCTCGACAGCATCGGACGGTAACTGTGGCTGCCATAAATCCCGACACCCAGGGTACTCTTATGAAAAGTAACATCGACACTCTTGTACTAGAGGCGGGCCATGTCGTGGGCATCCAACTACGCCTCTGGGCCTGCAATTTTTGCGTGGCGTTGAGTCATCATGGCGGCGACGAGAAGGGGAATGTATATCATAGTTGCTACCTGTAGCCCAACTATGCCAATTATATAGGAACTAACTATCTCAAGAGCGATAAAAGATGAAAAAAGACGAAAAATCCGAGAAAGGTATTTTCTTTGGCTGCATCATATGCGGCGACGACACTCGGCGCGGGTCGCCGGCGCTCAATGCAATGATGGAGGAGGGCGCGGAAGCAACTACTCGAAATGGCAGGGAAATACTGCAACAGAGATAAAGTGCGGACGAGATTGTAAAATAAAGATAAAAAAGAGTAAACTTACACAAAATAAAAGTATATACATAGTCTCCAGAGTCCAAATGTAGAATCAAGGGAACTGCCCGGTTTTTTGGCTTTCAAAGTGAATTCTTTTCGAGGATCGGCGATTTGGATGAGTGGAGCCACTTTTGTAGGCTCCTGGCCGTTTGAGGTAAATAACATCATCCTAGTAAGTTATTCTGCAGTAGCGAGCTGGCTGCATTTGTCTATCGCCATGTTGTGCCACGTTTGCCGATGCGATTGAGTGTAGCTCCCGGGAATAAAGCTAGAGTTGTGTCCGGTGGCAAGGTGACAGACTTGAGTTGAAGCAGGGAGAAAATATGCGAGGCTGTATTTTTGCTTTCTAGCGGCTGCTGGGTACAGTTGATAAACTGCTTTCCGATAAGAAGAAAAATGGCGTTGAACTGAAATTAAATGAATTGCGCCGCATTTTCTTTTTCTTGCGAATAGCCTCAGTTTCCTTGCGGTATAATCAGTAGTGGCGGTATTGATTGGATGGGTATGAGCGGATTATGTGCGGCCATTTTGAATCTGATGGATTATTATTGTATTCTTCCTTCTTTTACGTTGGCCCGCGCCGTCTGATGGTTGAGGACTCGTTATTTGTTTTTGCGCCATCTCCGGCGCTCCGCTCTGCGGCTTGAATAGGACCAATCTTGCTCATCAATGGGTTTGTCCGCTGGGGAATGCACATCTTTGCTGGTTTTGGTCTACCTTTCCTGGCGGGTTTTGGCCGTTGGATCTAGTCAACGCAGGGATGGGCAAGATGGATCTTGGAGCTGTGAACCAACTACCAGAGCTATTGCTTAGCGTTTAATATAAAAAGCTTCAATTTCATCCGTTTCACTTGGAGACAATACTGGAACGTGTTCGGCTTTGTTGACCCGCCCCTCTCACTCTTCAGCCAAACTCATGTACAATGACGAAAGAGACAACTGAAGTGGCTAATTCTACCAAGGCCTAGAACAAGTTAGATCTCGATGGCAACGGGCCCTGTAAAGAGTGGGCGCCCTGCTTGGCCCAATGGAGTGGCACTGAAGAGACAGCAGAATCCCCATATCCGCACCACCGGAGGCATTTGTCCGCCCCCTGGAGGAAATAGCCAAGTACCAAGTAACCGCTCCGTACGGAGTATGCTGATGCAAGCAAATAAAAACGGATACCGAGCAGTACCTATTCTAACTGTTTGTAGATAAATAACGGATGGGGCAGTGACATTGGCCACTAGCAATACTTGCCTTTCCAGTGGTTCCCGGCTGCTGTGACAGGCCAACGTGCGCAAACATGCAGCAATCCTCCCTCGTCTGCGCCCACTGCAAGCAGCCACTCACTGCTGCACCCCAGTGCTCCATACCTCGAAGTTGCTACGGAGTACAAGTAGCAACTAACCGTACGGGGCGCTCGGCACTCAGAGCTAGTGGACGTTGGGTCCCTGGTTAGTTCGGAATTAGTTAGCATCAGCAGTAACAGTCGCTGGCCCGTATCGCAATTCGCCCGCCCGCACGCCAGCCAGAACACTGCTTCTCTTCTCTTACTCTACTACCTTCGGACCTGTCTTTGTTTGTCTCTGCCTCCTCTGCCGTCTTCCTTTCCTCTGTTTTACTTATCCATGAATCTTTTCTTGGCATCAGCTGCTACGGCGCTTCAGTCACTCTTGTCCTCTTCAATCTCCGCAGCACTTGTCTAATCCCCACCAATCGCGGCAAACCGGACACGAGAACCTAGCCTTTTTCGCAGGCTGCGGCCGCGCCGCGTAGAGTGCGGGCTCCTCGCGCAGCTTGCCCAGCATGAGAGCTCCGATATGGGTGCAGCTGGCCGTTCTCGTCATCTCTGTCGCCTTGATCGCTCTCACCGTCGTTGCCGTTCCGACATGGGTCTTTGTTCATAGCTTCGTCGTCAGTGTCGAGCTGGAAAGCCTCGCCCTGGCCGCTTCACTCTATGCCTCCAGGATCGACTCTCAGCTCCAGCTGCTCAACACCATTAGCCGCGCCGTCGCCACGCGCGTTCTGATACAGCAATCGCTAGTCAATTATTACAATAATAATGCGACGACGGCCGATCCGTTTCAGCCGACTGTCACCGATCTGCAAAGTGCTCTGTCTACGGCCAGCTTCACCGGCCTGCTCCAAGCAAGGATCTACTCCAGGAACCAGACCGGAGAGAGCACCGGAGGCCTCGTTAGCGTTACTGGAGATGGTGTGGCGGCGAATTCGCAGAACATAGTTTTGCCATATACCATGCCCAACGGATCCAGCGTGATTCTCAGCGATTCCTTGTATGGCTTCCCGCCCTCGCTCTACCCAAACATCACCTATCAGAACCTCGGTTTCCCGAACCCATACATCCCGTCAGAGCCAGCCGTCTCCGCCAGTGCGTTTCCCGGCGTCCTCCTCAGCGACAACAGGGGACTGCTTCTCGGGCCTTTGGCCATCAATGACTCGTTTGCCCTCGTCTCCCTGACGATTCCAATCCGATCCCTCCAGGTATCCGGCTTCGTACTCGGCTACCTGACTGTGGTAGCAGCAGCAAACGCCTTCATCGATCTCCAGGCTGCCCGCGACGGGCTCGGCTCCACGGGCGTGGCACTGCTCGTCACGCCAAATAATCCGTCAAATCGCTTCACTCCGCCGCAGCTACCATCGAACCAGACGTACCTGCCACCAAAAAACTCGCTAAACGACTACACGGTTCGGTTCGTGCTCCCGCCCACCGCCCAGGATGACCAAGGAGGTGGCCGGGGGCAGCAGAACCTCAGCCGGAATCAGCCGTTTACTCTGTCGCAATACCCGGCCGTTCGCACTGCATACACCACGTACAGTACAAGACTCAACTCTGCACAGGCGCTCTTGTCAACCACGGACGAGCAAGGCATATCTGTCGCTGTGGCTGTCGCGCGTCCCCAGACTACCCTCGTCGACTGGGCGGTTGTCGTGGAACAGGCCCACAGTGAGGCATACGAGCCCATCTTCAAGCTTCGGAAAATCCTTTTGGGCTGTGCAATTGGTACAGCTGGTTTGATTTTGACGCTCGTCATACCTTGCGCCTATTTCAGCTCACGTCCCATTCGACGGCTCAAGATTGCGACCGAACAGTCCATCACCATTCCTGGATTCGAATACACCGATGACGAGAAGACGCCTGCCCCTAGCTCAGGCGGTACGCTGTCAGCGGCATCGATCAAAGGCTTCTTCAAAACCTTGCGACGGAAATTCGAAAAGCCAAAAAAGCCGCTGACACAGGCTGAAATAGAAAACCATCGTCGGACTTTTAGGATTCCTGGAAGGGTAAAGGAAAGAAAACACATAATAACAGACGAAGTGACCGAGCTCACCGAGGTCTATAACAAAATGACGGACGAGCTCGTCAAACAATACACATCACTCGACGATCAAGTCGCAAGGAGAACTCGCGAACTAGAGATTAGCAAAAAGGCTGCAGAAGCTGCCAACGAGAGCAAAACGCTCTTTATTGCCAACATTTCTCACGAATTAAAAACACCTCTCAATGGAATTATGGGCATATGTGCCGTCTGCATGGAGGAAAATGACATTTTGCATATTCAGCATTCACTCAAAACACTCTATCGATCTGGTGAGTATTTATTGTTCCTTTGCGCTCCAATCTTGACTCAACTAACAGACGCAAATTATCAGGCGAACTACTACTGCACCTCCTGGACGATTTGCTCAGCTTTTCCAAGAACCAAATAAGCCAACAAGTGAAGCTCGAGTACAAGGAATTCCGGCTTGGCGAAATTAGATCCCAGATCGTGTCCATTTTCGACAAGCAGGCCAGGGAAAGCAAAATCGACCTGGACGTTGCCTTTTTGGGCCCACACAACGAGGATCCTAGCATTGACTTCTTGGCTGTACGACACCCGCATCTTCGAACGCACAAGTCATCACGCATACGCGACATGTATGTCCTGGGAGATCAACATAGAATTCTTCAAGTTATTATCAATTTAGTCAGCAACAGCTTGAAGTTTACCTCTGCCGGAGGCAGGGTTCAGGTCCGGATACGATGGGGTGATGAAATTCTGCCACTTGCGCCAAAGGTGATTGGTGGATCACGAAAGTCAAGGTCGAGAACTACTAGCGACAAAACCATTGAGAGTGGTGAAACTTCTCCATCGACAGTCTCCAAAGGCAAGGCTTTTACTACTGTCACCGCACGCAGTACACCAGACTCGGTTGACTCCAAGCAAGAACCTTCAGTCATGGTCGTGGACGAGGCTCAGAAATCAACACCTGTGCCAGAGGACACGGCCAAATCATACATGTTTACATTCGAGGTGGAAGACACAGGTCGCGGCATCCCCGAAGACATGCAGGACAAAATCTTTGAGCCATTTGTCCAGGTCGACTCGAGCTTCAGCAAGGAGTTTGGTGGCACAGGACTTGGCCTGAGCATCTGTTCGCAGCTGGCCAAGCTCATGGAAGGCACCATCACTGTCAAGAGCAATGAGGGTCTTGGTTCAACTTTTTGTCTCAAGATACCACTAAAGCACATAGCAGATCGCGCAGCAAGCACCATGTCCGATAGTACTCGGACAAGGTCAAGAGCTCCAAGTGCCGGCGGCTCAACCAATGGCGGAGCTGGCGGCAGTTCTCATCGCAACTCCCTCAGCAGTGTACTGGCGCACGAACCCGAGCCAGCGATGAATCATAGCCCCGAAACCCATAGAAGCGATATCCAGCCTCGCTTGGTTGGCCTGAGCACGCCCTTTTTCCCACCGAATCCCAACCAAACTGCCGCACTAGCCGCCAGCACGGCCAACAAGGAGGGCAAGCAGGTCATGATGCAAAAGGATAAATCCAACAAGGCTGCAGCCAAGAACAGCACGGGCAACGACTCGGAAACGGCAGCCGGCGCGGCATCCGAAGACAGCAGCAGTGACCTGCACGTCCTGGTCGCCGACGACAACGCCACCAACATTGAGGTCGTACGGCGGATGCTCAAGCTCGAAAAGGTGCACGACGTGACGGTGGCGCGCGACGGCCGCGAGGCGTACGAGGCGGTCAAGGCCAACATGGCGCACGACCGCAAGTTTGACCTCATCTTTATGGACGTGCAGATGCCCAACCTCGACGGCATCCAGTCGACGCGGCTGATTCGCGAAATGGGCTATGGAGCGCCGATTGTGGCGCTCACGGCCTTTTCGGAGGAGAGCAACCGCAAGGAGTGCATGGAGTCGGGCATGGACGAGTTCCTGGCCAAGCCCATCCGGCGGTCCGCGCTCAAGAGCGTGCTGACCAAGTTTGCGACCATTTACGAGGAAAAGGGTGAAAAGGGGGAGACGCCTTGATTGATGATATTGCATCTCATTCTCAGAGGGGAGTTTTTTTAAGTCCAAGCAATTTATAGGCGTTTTTTCTCTGTCAGTTTCAATATTGGGGGTATTCATCAACTTTTTAGAACAATTGCGTACACGACAGCAATTCGAATCATGTATATAGTAGCATTGTAAAAAGTTTAGCACATGTAGTCATTTAGTTGTACATTTACAGAAGAAAACGAAAAGTTTCAAGGTACTTTGCATTTCAGAAACCAAGCGGCGTTGTATAAAATGACCTGTGCTGTATGTATATTGTCAAGGTATACGCTGTTCACACTGCATCTGCATAATTCACATGTAAATGTGCACACTTCTCCACGAGATTGCTCGCAACTTGGCGCGCAGATCCGCTATGTTCCTGGTCACGCTCAGCAGCCAATGACTCTCTTTTTCAACATACTTTTCTTTTCTTGACAAAATGCATCAGGAAGACTTGCTGCAACTGTAGCTGCTCTGCTGGGATAATGTTTTTCTGCTTCAAGGCCGGTTTTATGGACCACTTTATCCAAACGAATCAAACTTTATCGGACCAACTTATGGAATTTCGTAGTGGCGTGGGTAGGCTCGGACTCAGGGACGGGATTCAGATGCTGCTACTGCTGCCTATACTCTCGTTGCTCAAGCATGATTAAACGTAATATCAATTGGAAAGCAACATTTTGAACAAAGTGGTTTTTTTTTCTTTTTGGGTTGCAAAGATTACCTGGGAGTTGAAGGCGAAGCTGGATTGAAGAAGTTGAACAATGCAACTCATCAACTCGAAATCAACATGCCTGCAAAGCGATCCTATCAAGAAGCTCCTCCTTCTACGTATCATGCCTCTGATTCTATGGGTAGTAAGAGAGCAACAGGTAGGGTCCTACCACCTTGGGGGCCAAAACAACGATATATAGCTCACCATTGTTAAGTCCCTGATACATACGACCATAGATATCAGAGAACTCGGGGTCCCGTCAAGCTCTCACATATGGACTAAAATCTCTTGAAATCTGCTAGCCTGCCTCCCCGTCTGGCGTGATGTGCCTCCAGTTTTGGAGGCTGCTCGTCCAGGCACCCCACCCAGCTGATCACTGTTTTGCGACCGTATTTAAATTACACCAAATTATTGTAATGGAGGGTTCCGTTTGAAAAGTCATATTGCCACACTCTTGACTTCTAATTTCACCCCTAGACTCGTAAAGCCATCAATAGCCAGCATTCATTTAATCCAGCTTGCGCATATCAATCCCACTCCACAGCTGTATTACTCGGCATGTTGTACCCTCTTGGAATCTCTCCGCTCTTGTGGCATGTACTGGCCCCAATACAAAAGCCGGCAATAGACCTTCCATCTCACGACGAAATTTGCACGTCAGTGATGCAGTAGTTTAATAAAATTAAAGGAGGCATCGTCTAGACAATTTGGTAACACTAATGGCTCTTTCAATGGCTCTCGATGGCTCTGTTGGCGGAGCATGGAGCATTCGCGATGTAGACTGTTATACTGTGGTACAAGGTAGAGAGGGAACAGAGTTTAGGTGAGTTGAAATATTTGACGCGGAAAACTACAGCAGTCAAAATTCTACATCATTGTATGCGGCTTTACTCTAATATTAAACCCTTTTGAGATATTAAAATCTTGCGTTGCAATGTTTAAGCCAGGCCAAAAAAAAACTGCCGTGCTGTAGATAACCGTGCCGTAGATAACCTAATTGGTCTGCGCGGACTTCACGCACAGATACACCAGCCGAAAAGAGCAACCAGCCTATCTTGGGTCCTCGCTTCACGGCATACATTGGAAAAGTCGTTATTATACTACAATGGACCAAATGTCCACGCGTCACTGAAGCTGGCAACATGGCAGGGTGCTGATGAATTCGTTTCTAACTAGATTCAGCATCTAATCTGGACATAATTACATGCAATGAATAGCTTCGTGACCTGCCACTCCTATTTTATCCTCCTTGCATAGCATCATGTACCTGTTTGCCAGTCCATACTAGGCAGTGAGGAGACAGCGATGCCTCCAGCGAGGCTTGAAAAGCCAAGCATATACCGCAGCATCCGCAGCTGTTACCTGCACACCCACCCTGATATCTCGCGAGGTCTACACCGTAGCATTCTGCACTTTCCACTCTTTCAACACATTCGACAGTACAGGGAAGCCTTTTGATGATGCCAATTCTGCTGCCTCTCTACATCTCGTCTGAAGCGTACTTTGCTCTTTGTCCTCTTTCAGAAGCAGGTATGCGATATCAAGACGTCCATGTTCAGCGGCGGCTTCTAACGCTGTTAGCCCCCCTTTTGCGGACGGCGCCGCATTCACATCGGCTCCCTTTTTAAGAAGCAAAAGAACAAGCGGCCAGGATCCGACAATAACAGCCATTTGCAATGCTGTGGCACCATAAGACTCACTGGGTGGGCCATTAACGTCTGCCCCGTTGGACAAGAGAAGTTCGGCTACGCGAATATGCTGTCCCTTTATAGCACCTTGCAGAGCTGTGCATCCCTTGGATTTTTCTGGCAACCTATTAACATCTGCTCCGGCAGTCAGAAGCAGTTGCACCACTTGTATCATTCCCTTTCCAGAAGCGTACTGTAGCAAGGTCTCTCTTTCTAGTATAGGAGGAGTATGATTGATGTCGAGGCCAGCTTCTATGAGGCGCTGTATCTGATGCAAGGATACGTGACAAACTTCTTTCCCAAACTGATCCTTGGAATCGATATTCGCGCCGTGAAGTAACAACAATTCAGTAATTTCCTCCATGACCTTGTGATTGCCCCTGGGACTACGTATGCGGCATGACGCCAGGAAAGTTTCTGATATTGGCGAGCAGAGTCCGATGCTGTTTTCTGTCCGTGGGCCATACTCCCAGTTGGGATTCACACCTTCTAAAAGAAGAAATTGAATGATCACAGTCTGGTGGTTTCCTATGGCAGAATGAAGCGCAGCAGTGCCCCAGTCCCCCTTCCAACGTGCACCCGCTTCGATCAAGAAGCGACATAGA
Source organism: Zarea fungicola (assembly GCA_900169235.1). Lineage (NCBI taxonomy): Eukaryota > Fungi > Ascomycota > Sordariomycetes > Hypocreales > Cordycipitaceae > Zarea > Zarea fungicola. The sequence continues at coordinate 37,175 of FWCC01000025.1, forward strand.
GGCAGTGAACCTGCTGCAGCTGCAACTTGTAACATTGATTCACAATCCGGAAAGCTTAGCGCATGTATATCAGCACCGTACTTAATAAGTAGCTGCACAGTTTCTAGTTCCTGCATACTTATTGCAAGTGCAAGTGGATTTTCACAGCCAGTGATATTATTGGGGTCTGCTCCATTCTCTAGGAGCAGTTGGGTCATCTTGTGTTGCTGCGTATCGATTGAGTCCCATAGCGGATATTGATACTCGTGGAACTCAACTCCTGGGTTTATCACGTTGGGATCGGCACCATGGTCGAGAAGCCTCTGCGCAGCTATTATATGCTTGCCTTCCACTGCAGCCTGAATTGCAGTCATTCCACCTGAGAGTTCTGATGGTGGTGCGTTGGCGTCCGCGCCATTCTTGAGCAGAAGGTCAATCATCTGAATATTTCCAATCTCGGAGGCAGCTTGTAAACATGTCCGCCCATTAAATCGTGAGGCCTTAGCGTTGACGTTAGCTCCGAGAAGAATAAGTAGCTTCGCCAAAATCACATCGTTTTTGTAAATAGCTGCCTGAAGTGCGGTCCTGCCGTTCGCAAGGCAAGCAACATCATCAACATCAGCACCTGATTCAAGTAAAAAGTGAACTATTTCCAAGTCTCCGTACTGTATTGCTGCCTGAAGAGCTGTTCTTCCGACAAGGTCGTTTGCACTGGCGTTGATTTCTGCTCCTTTGTCCAATAAAAGCTTCACAAGCTCTAAATTGCCTTCTCGCCCCGCCGCAACCTGCAGTGCCGTGCCAAACCCTCCTCTTGCGTGTATATTTGCGCCCAGGCCGAGTAATCTGTCGGCTAACGAAAGGTTCCCTCTCGACGCGGCTGCTTGAAGTGGCGAACTGAGCAATCCCACTTCCCGGCACCTGCAGTATTCTGAATAGGGATCTTGGCGCCAAAATCGGCCTTGGGCATTCATGTTTATTGATGATTTATCGAATTCGTCACGATATGGGTAGAATTCCTCAACAGTAGCTGACTTTTCCTTCCACGCATCGCAATATGGAGTAGCATCAATGCCATTTATATCTGCGCCATGCTGCATTAGGACCTCAGCCACTGCTGTTTTACCTTGTGCGAGGGCAATTTGGAGAGGTGTGAGGAGAGAGCAAGTAGGTAGCATGTCGCAATACAATGCATCGATGGGAGCGTCAATATTTGTTCCTGCCACCTTCGGAGCGTCAATATCCGCGCCAGCCTTTATCAACAACTTAACCATTTCCACGTTACCGCAGCCAGCAGCTGCTTGCAGTGGTGTCGCAGAGCATCCTGGAGTTTTGTTGACGCAGACACCAGCTTGCAAAAACATCTTAGCAGCAGCTAAATTGCCATTTTCAATGACCTTGACAAATAGTCTATGCTGTTGGGCGTAGCACAAGACTCTTTTGTCCGCATCTACGCCATTGTCGATAATGAATTGCACATCTCGTAAATAATCTGAATTACTGCAGCTCAGCAGTAGCTCTTCCCATGAGTTGCTTTGGGAGTGCTTTTGAGCACCTTTCCGGACCAACTGGCGCACGAGAGCTGTATTGCGAGCCCTCATCGCTTCATCAAGAGTCGTGACCGGGAAACCTGAGGCATTGATAGTTTTGAAGTTGGGATTGACATCTTTTTGTAACAGCTCGCAAGCGATGCTGTTTTTGCCGAGTCTCACAGCGCTGTTGAGAAGAGCACTAGCAAATGCATCTGTGGTCGGAGTATGTAGAGCCATAAGAACTTGAACGACCCAGAAATTGCTGCTATCCAGTATCCAACGTAACAGCGCATCTGTCCGCGACGCATCAAGCAAATCGTTGGAGGAAAGGTAAACCACGTACCGAAGGAGTTGAAATGGCTGCTCAAAGTTGGACGCTTGAGAGAGCTGCTGCACATGGTGATCAAGGTCTCCTTTTCGTCGTTCGACTGTGACGGTCCGTAAAAGCGAGGCAAGCTTCTCGGCATATTCAGGAGAATCTGGATCAAGAGTCTCGTTAAAGCACTGGCCGAGAAGTGTTTTCCCCTGACGATGAAAATTTTTTTGCTGGTGTGCTTGGAAAAAGTAGTTTTGGCTGTTGAATTGCCCTTCTGCAGCTTGTACAGTGTTGTTACTTGGCGCCGCTTGGAGCTGCAAACCAGATTCGAAAGCTCCGGGGGGGGTTAAGCAGTTCTATATTAGTTAAAACACGATGAAAGGATCAATAGTCTGTAGACACATCACTAACATTGAACCCGACAGGGTCGAGAACAACAACACTGGCGAAGGTACCCGCCGCAAGTAGATTCTGACGGTACTGGTGCACTGCAAAGGTTAGTACATTGAGCAAGTGGATTTAGTCTGGTACTTTGTTACATACTACACAGCTCCAGAAGTATTTCGAACTGGGTGAACGGGATATCCAGACTGTCGTCTGTCTCAATGCTCAACTCAGCCGGCGGTGTGGACACAATAATGCCATCCGGGGCTTCGTCCAAGGTGTCTTGTGAAGTTTGTTAGCTCATAGCTTTCTTGCAGAGAGCTGGAGGCCGGCGGTGCACTTGCCATGCGACTGGCCAAGGGCAAATGACTTTGCAGTAACCCATTTTAATGCCCTCTTCAGCTGTTTGGGACGAATTACTGTGCCATGTGCAATGATCTCAGTCTCCTTGTTGTCACGCTTTCTCTTTTGTGTCGTCTTTTGCATGTACGCCCACTCGCGCGCTTTGACAGTCTTCAGTAAGCCCCATTTCTTTTTTTGGCGCTCATACTGGCTGATCCTGTAGTCCGCGATTAAAAACTTTCAGTGTGATGTTAGTGCAGGAGAGGCGACGGGACTGACGTGGGGCAGAAGCCATGCTTGTTCTTTAAGTGTTCCAACAGTTCTTTCTGCGTCAGTGTGTGGAAGACTTCAGTAATTTCTGCTTTGTACATATTCCATTCTGCTTCACAAATGGGCGGCGGCGGTGTTAGCGCCATATTTTTTTCTTTTAAGGTGATGGATGTCGTGTTGTTACGGTTCGGGAATGTTTGGACTGCTGGCAGGACGCTCTACTCTATATTATGTATTCTCCCAGCTTACCGCCAGATGTGTTGATGGCTGACTTCAGCTTCGCCCAAGGGGCCAGATAGCTAACCAATGACAGAGTGCATGGGAAAGTGGCTTGGGGGATGGCAAGGGTCAGGATTTGCGTGTCCGCCCCATGGCTAGCATCGCCTCACATACAGGTTCCAGCAAAGCCAGCGGTGTCGTGCAAAATGTTGACCCTGACTCAGAAGTGCAAGGCTATGCAGCAATACTAACCGGTTTCAACACAACATGACAAGGGCAAGAATTTTGAGCTAAGGATTCTTTAAAGATAACCAGGGACATGCATTTGTTCTGGACCAGTATGGAGAGAACATAAAGAGGAAAAAGCTGCCCGTCGTCGCCGGAACGAATTGTCCTTCAACTAATTCATTCATCAATAATTCGCTTTATTATTTCATAACGTCATCACCTCCATGGCACTAACAACTGAGGCCGTCATTGCACTTGTTGGGGTGCTGTTGGGCCTCCCAGCGGTCGCTGTCTTGTTCTGGAAGGCTTGGCGATGGCTGAGAACCGACCGGCAGCCCGGTACTGCTCAAGGCAAGCTAGAACGCAGCCAATCACATCAGCCCTTCGTCAGCGGCCCTAACCGCAAGCGCATCAGATGACGATTTAGACACTGCAGTGCTTCTGCCCTCAGCACAGCAGCTGAGCTCACGGAGTGACTCCGGACGACAGTCGGGCCACCTAACGGTTCGCTAGATTCGGTGCATCGAGATAAGCCAGTGGGGGAGCGAAGTTGACAAACTAACCAGTGGCAGGTATCCATTCACCTCGGCAAGGTCAGCACAGCAGCGTAGCCACAGTGGCGAGCCATTCGTCTAATTGTTATACTGTGAAACTGTGATTAGACGCGTTACAGTGGGCGCTTAAATAGGATTATCAGCAGCTGGAGATGCTATCTTAGCCATGTAGAAATGCTTCGTTGGGGAGTTGGGGGTTTTTTTTTAAAGGAAGGCATAATGGCCACGGAGTAACCTTTCATAGAGTAGCGGCAATACTCCGACGAAAGATGCGAAACTCCGTAGCTGAATAAATGAATGTTGATTGCTGTACTATGGACTCTGATAAATGAAAATTACTTGGTACACATGTATGCTTGGGTCACCTCTAACACTGCAGACAACATTGAATTAGATATAGGCTATTATTAAATGTTGGTCCGATACATACGACCATAGATATCAGAAAGCTCGGGGTCCCGTCCGCTCCCCCATAGATAANNCGAACACCGGCTGTTGTATGTTTCATTTTTTATTTTTGAGATGAATTATTTTTTGGTTGATGTAAAGTTCAAGCTTTTTGCAAAGCGAGGGAGAAAACTTGCTGGTGATTTATGCGCTAGTTGCTAAATTAGTGGTGTCGCATTCAGCCACAAAACGCCATGCGGCCTCCTTCCGTAGCTCTGCTATGCTTCATGTACACAGCCAATGCTCCACGCCACCCTGTAGTCCAAGATGCAAAGTACATTTTGCGGAGGGAAGTGTCTGACAAGCAGCCAATCAAGCAAGCATTGGGCAGCATCCCTCCCCGGATTTCAGTCTCGGTTTACCTTTTCGGAGAGTTTACAAGGTGTGTAGCGGCAGTGCCGATGCGAGGCCGAGCGCCACCAGCTCTGGAGTGTTTTCGGAACGTCATTCTAGAATGGCAACGCAAATATAACCACGGGCCACCGTTAAACCGTCTCCTGCCATCATGTCACAGCACAAAGAATGAAAATGACAAATATTCGCATCCTACCCATTCCATTTCTCCTAAAATATCATTTACAATATACCGCCTCCATCAAACCATGCAGCTCTCGAAGCCGCGTATGTGCTGTTATAAACCGCGCCATGAAAGGATCGCTATAATAAACAACCAAAAGAAGAGAAGAGATAAAAATATAAACAAAAAATCATATCCCGTGTCAATGAAATGAAAATGGACCCCATGATTTCGCCATGCTCCAAAAAAAAGGGGGAAAGAAAAAAAAAACATCCAACAAAGACAATACGTGTTTAAAACCATCCCAGGCCATGGCTCAGTCGAGGGCCGTCGACATTCGCCGTGAGAGGGGGCAAAAAGCCACCCAATATGCGCTTCAAAAGCTGGCCGATGCTGATGCCCATGATGGGAATATTATACAGGCCCTGCAGAACCTCAATCTCGTTGCCCAGTATGCAAAACGACGCCGGGTGCAGGTAGTACCGCAGCATCACGGCCAGCGACATGAGGCCCGCGGCCGAGTGCGCGATGCCCGCGTCCGGGGTGAAGAAGAAGGGCATGGCATAGACCTCCTTTGTCGCGTACAGGGCCGACTCCCACAGGTAATGCTCCGTCTCTGATACGCTTTGGTCACTACTGCTCTCGTCTGCGGAACCAGCAGCACTTGTGGCAGGGGTGGGTGTACTACCGGCCCCGGCCCCGTCCCCGCCACCGCCACCGCCATGGGTGTATCGCAAGTAGAAGCCCGGGGGGCGAGCCGGGATTTGCTCTTGGCCCTGCCGCGAGGTAAAGAAGCTCTTGATGCACGCGACGGAGCCGAGCAGGAACCAGTAAATCACAGTCATGTGGTGAAACGCAAACTCGGCGTCGTTTTGGGGCGGCTGCATCGGCCCAATGCTGGCGAAGCAGTCGAAGCGGCGGAGGGAGTCGCCGCGGTCGGCAGCCCAGGCATCAAGGTCAGCGCGGACTTCGTTGCAGCGCGCCATGATGTGGGCTTCCAACGCCCTCCGCTGGTCGTCATTCGTGGACGCTTTAAACTTGTCAATGTGTTCTAGGAGCTCGGGCAGTTCCTGCATCATGTCAATGAGCTCATCCTTGACAGCCTTTGGGTGCTTTGTCCATGGAATTTTATCCCAGGCAGGGCTAGCAAAGGGTGAGCGTTTCCGTTGGCCAATGGATAGCATGACCTGAGCCATTGTTAGCTTGGACAGTAGCAAGGAAAAAAAAAAAGAAAAAAAAAGGAGGAACAGGGCAATGGGTGTTTGACTGCATACCATGTTGATGCGAGCATCTGCATAGAATTGGTGGGCTGGCCCCGTCATGAAGGCTGCGGGTCCGCGTCCCAAGAATATGGCTTGTTGGCCTTGGTTGTGTCCTTTCCAGGCCAATGCCTCTGGACCATCTTTGGAGATGAATAATAACTACAGAAAGCAAGAGAAATAAGTCAGTATATGAGCTGGGTGGCTGTATCGTGTACAATTTCATGTCGGAGTTGTGCTTGCCTCAAAGGTCGCCATGATGCGGGCCGCAACCAGCAACCCATCGCGCTTATACCAGTTTGTTCTCTGCAGTCCCTTGGCCATTTCCATGACAGCACTGTTGTACGTCTGTATTCCCTTGACCTGGAGCTGCTTGTCGTTGTGCGTGGTCGCAATGATGGCGCTGCCTGTCGCCAGGGCCGCAAACTTGACAGCCGGGTCTGAGTCGAACAGTGGCGCAATGTGTTTTGTCCAGCCCATGGAGGCGAATTTCATTGCCGCGGGCGACGGTGTCGTCGTTCCAGCGGCCAGCATGGTTGACTCGAAGAACCCCATGTAAAGCTGCTCGCGCGCCGACCGCACCAGAGTCAGCGGCAGCGTGATCTCTAGGCGGGTCGGCAGCTCGGGACTGCTGCCGCCGCTGCTGCCAGCGGAACCAGCCGAGTCTGGGCTGGACGAGTCGTTGTCGAGGACCAGCTGCTGATCATAGTGTGAACTGCTGCCATACTTTTGCTGCTGCTGCTGCTGTTGGTGGTGGTGGTGCTGGCGCAAACTAAGCTGCGGGTTTGGGCGGTTGTCGACGGTGCGGTTCACCCAAACAAGGCCGTCAGTATACCCCTCACATTCTATGCCAGCCCTTTCGCACTTGATGCAGGTAGGCGTCCTCTTGTCACACTAAAAAGAATGGCGGGAAAACAATGGCCACTTGTCAGTGAAAATCAATTCTTTCGGGGCATCGAGGTTCCGTGAGGACATGGGTCTCATCTACCTTTTTCTTTCGCCGGCGGCAGGTAAGGCACGAGACTGATCTGGTGGGGATGCCAACCATTTTCCGAGAGTCTCGCGCGCCGGACTCGATGCATCAAAGACGACCGAGTAGGATGAAGCAGAGGATGCAGAAGAACGGTCCAAAGCAAGACTGCGGGGTAAGAGACAATGCGCCGGCAGATGTTTGCCTCTGGTTTCGTCGCAAACCTCTAGGCATGCATGGGCATGGATGACGGATGGGTTGGTTGGTTGGTTATGATGCTTGGAGGGGTGCGTCTGCCGACAATTCGCCGACGACAGAGGGAAGGCGTATGCGCCGATTGTGCCGGGCAGTGTACCACAGGTTATCTCTTTTGTCCCTCTCGTTTATTGTCTTGACTATCCGTCTCTCGTGCGATTGCGACGGCGCAAATTACCCAGCCTTCCAGACCACACAGACTGGTCAGTGTTGGACTTGGTGACTAGCATGTTTTGGCTGACCACCCAACATTTTCTTTGTTTGCCCCCGGAATTGTGGAGGGCTGCGTCGCAGTAGCGCAATATGTAATAATAATGAGCCCCTCCTCGCCCGGAGAATGCCGCGACAGATTTACGACGACGGAGATGACGCCCCCGCGTCGTACGCAGAGAGTAGTATAGATGATTGCACCATGGTCAGCCAGATCAGATGAAAAGAATCAAAGTTTATATAAATATTTTATTTTTATCTAATACTGCGGGTAGACAAGCCAGTTTGTGGGGTAGTGTCGCAGATGCTGCAGTCTTGGTTCGCCGCCAATCTAGGCACTAAGCTGTTAGGCAATGGGGCGGCCGGTTCAGCTCGCTGCAGCTGAATGGGTTTGAGCCTGTTTGGCCCATGTCGTGTCAAGCCTGTGGCGGAGACGACGGGGTTCATTGAGTTCAGCTGAGGGAATATGATGGCCTCGCAAAAGCAAAATAAGAAATTGGCTTTTCAACGGCGCCGCCGCCATCGTTGCCATTGCCGGCAGCCGAGACTCTGAATAGGCAAAAGCTTTTCTTGGCCACTGGCAGGCATTGGCTCACTTCATACTACATACACTCTCCTTGGCGCCGCCGGAGGAAGAGGCTGTCCGTCCTCGCCGACAGTCTGGAGAGCCATGTTGTTTTCGTGCTCACCTGTGTCATAGCCATCATATCCAAAAGTATCCTTGAAGGTTTCTCGGCGAGCGCGATTGCCAATGACGGCCACAAAGTTCATAAGATGAAGCCCACTAGATTGCTGGTCAGCCATACACACACTCACGCACACATTGGGAGCAGACACTGCACCTACATTTGCGCAAAGAACAAACAGCAAGAAATCTCTGTGGGTCCAGTCGGAAAGTAATGTTTTGGACCATCAAAGTGGTTTTCGAAACCGGCATCGTAAGGCTTCGATACGATGACGCCCAGAGAAAAGGCCAGGACCATGAGGCAGAGGCCGAGATGCGCCAGCGGCCGTAGCTTGTAGCTCAGCATTCGCGACTTGCCATTCTTTTCGGTGCGTGTAATGGCAAAATGGAGATAGACGTCGGCCGTTACTGTCAGGATAATCTGCAAAAATTGGTTAGCCAAGTTTCTGGCGGCTAATTGCCTTTGTGTTCTCTCGTACCAATGTAATGGCCACAGGCCTTCTGTTCTCATGAGGAAATACATTGTGGCTTCTAATGGCGCCAAGCAGGATGGCAGCCACAAACGAAAGAAGGGCACTAAGAGCGCCTATGGAAAGCTCAAAGGGGACAGTCGATCCCATCTTGACGTGAAATAGCTTGGCAGCTGTGCCTTGTTTGTCTGTTTCATATACTGTCAAACGAGTTTGTCATGAATTGCGGCGTGCAACCTTCCCCCAGGATCGAGGACAGCCAAACTGGCCTCCCTCTGCCAGCTAGGTGCCTGTCGCGTATATAAGCATTTTCGTAAGCCCGTGCAGATTTCTTTAGCTAGATGCTAATGGACAATCCCCGTTATCCGCCTGGGTTATAGCCCAAAGAAGCAGCTGCTAGGCGGTACTAATGACGGCACGGAGCAACGATGGTCGTGCTAACAGAAGTTCCTGGAGTCGTCGCTGATGAATAAGGCTCTACTGGGGCTCTGTAGCAGTGGATGGGGCGCTGAGCGGCAAACCGATTGGCCAGCCACGGCAATTTGTGCCGGCTCCGAGCAGGGCGAGGGACTTGTGAAAAAACAAAGTGACTGGGGTTTCATGTTGTTGAATGCGTTTACAATTTGAAAGAGAAAACAAGCTTCCGACCAGGGTGGATGTACGGTCAGTGATTGCCATGTGGCTGGTTTGGAGAGCGATGGGCAGAATGCTTGGCGATGCGCTGGACTGGCCGGGTACCTTGGGGGCTGGCTATTACCCCTGCATTTGCACACCAGAAATCCAGATTATTAATACAAATAGGGTAGCTTTCCTGTAATTATGTATTGCAAATGCAGACAGTGCAGGTAATGTATTTGGGCTATATCTAGGTATCTGATTTTGTGTGGTGTCTTGAATAGACTGCGTTTCAAGTCAACTCCAGGAAGAAACTACAAGTGTAATCATTACCATGGTAAAGACAGAAACTATAAGAAAAATAACATTTAGAAAAATAGTAATAGTAACAAAGACAGCGACAACAAACAAAATAGCAAAAATAAGCACAATAGCGGCTAGCTGCCTACCAGAATTCTCTGCCTTGTCCTGGCTGGTGCTCCAACATAAGTCATATTGTGAACTGTTTCCTACCGTTGACCCTTTTTTTTTTTTTTTTTTAGAAAGCTACTAATATCTGCAGGCCTAGATGGCCCAGTTGGCTTTCTCGGTGTTCCGCCCAGATTCATTAGTCCTTTTATACTCGCATCCAATCTTGGTTAATAATGATGTCACATCAGTATCCGTCTCAGACCAAGTTTGCTGGATAATGCTAGACACTTCCGAGAACCTAGGAGAGAGTCGAAATGGAAATGGTTTGGGCCGAACAACAAAGTAGTCTGTTAAATCCAGTGTATCAACTTCAATAACCCTATTATTCTCATCCAATGCCTTGTCAAATCGAAATGTCCACAGCAGGTGAGAAATAGTAATGAACAGTGATTGCCTCGCAATTGTCTCCCCAACACATACTCGCCGACCAAAGCCAAACGAAGCGTTAGGCAGCTGAGGCTTCTCAAGCCACCGCTCCGGGCGAAACAGCTCGGGGTCACCATAGACAGCTGCGTCGCCATGGATGGACCACACGTTCGGAATGATAACAGAGCCCTTTGGGATCCGGTAACCATTGTACACGTCCTCGCGCAGGTTCGAGTGTGGCACTCCTGCGATTGTAAGCGGCCGCCAACGAGTAACCTCTTCGATGAAGGCGCAGGTATACGGAAGCTTCTCTTTATCGCTGTGCGCGGGCAATCGACCCCGGCCAACGACGTCATCCAGCTCAGTCTGTGCACGCAAGACTTGCAAAGGGTGCGTCACCGCAATCATGACAAACATCTCAATAGTTTGACCCGTCGTGTCTAACCCGGCATCGGCCAGTATTCCCATGTCGTATGCCAGCTCCAGTTCACTAAACTGGTGCGAATTCTTCCCCGCTAGGAGCTCCTTGGTCCAGTTCCAACTTGGACTGGCCTTTCCGCGCCGCAAGTTGCGCAGGTGATGTGCCTTTTCATACTCGAACCACTCCGATGCTTTTCGTTTCCACGGTGCCAGCCAATCGGGGAGGTAGTTGAGGGCGGGTAGGATGTCACACGGCCAGGTGCCTGGCTTCATGGCCTCCACAAAATTGTGCTGCACAACGTGGGCGCTGGCCATGACCGGCGCGTTGCTGGCGTCTACGGGGAAGCCATAAACCAGGCTAAATATGACGCTCGCGGCAAAGCAATTCAACGCACGCTTCACGGCCTCGTGATTATCCATGTCTTTGGCCTTATTGCTGACCTCGAGCTCCACTGTCACCTCCTGGGATGTAGCGTGCTCTAGAAGATAGCGCATGGCTCTGAGGCTTTCCATTTGCTGCAAGGGGATGTACAGTCGTGCCGATCGAGGTGCTACCAGCGGGGCGGCAGCGCGCTTGTGCATAGCAAACTCATGGCCGGACGGTCGTAGAAGCGTGTGCATCTTCTTGTAGAGCAAATCAAACGCCATCGGGCAGCGTGGACGAGACGAGTAGTTGCTTGAGCGTTTATTCAGCAGCTCATGGGCGGTTTCCCAATTTCCCAAAACAATGATGGTGTCCTTGCCGGCGATGAGGCGGTAGATCGATCCATATTCTTGTTTCCAAAGATCGTACTGCCGCCAAGATTCCCGTCTCGGCAGCTGCAGTATGTTTCCGAGCAAGGGTAAAGCTGGTGGCCCGGGGGGGAGTGGGTGCTGCAGCAGACGGCGCACAATGATGGCAGCAGTTATCAAGCCGACAAGGAGAAATCCCGAGTTGATGCTGATGATGCCTCCACTGCCAGATGTAAGGCCAATAGATGCAAGGAATGATAGGACAGTCATTTTTCCTGATAGGAGACAACACTGAGGTCTTGCTTTCCGAATTTAAAACAAGCAAAAGCAAAGGCCGTGTTGAAAAAAATATCTACGAGCATGCATGTATATAATAACAGATAATTTTGTAATGCGAACCAGAGCAATAGTCCCACCTCTCTTTGGACTCTATTACCCTGAATTTGACATATTCCCACAGCGGGCAGATCCGTGGAATGGACGAAGACATGAAGCGCATGAAACTGTCTCAGTCAGAGCACTAGTGGCTACGTGATCATATACCCTAAATCGACTCTCATAGCTGCATCGCAGTGTCTCGCTTCTTGCCACCCTCCGTTGTATGGGACATATGACCCAGCCACGGTTCCATCTGTAGCCACACCATTTTCGAAGTCTAGACTCAATGAAATTTCCAACTGCCAGCCGCAAAGAGAAACGCGCCTTCCATTCCGTAAATTTTTCCCATGGAGACCGACTAGTATGACGTATTGCTAATCACTTATGTTAAAGCCTAGGCCTTTGCCGCTGGCCCAACCAGTGACCGAACATTTGCGGCAGAGAAGTTACGATATACAGGCCACCAATGAATTGACAGGATTCTTGCATCAAATGTCTTACTACGTGGCAACAGTGTATTTGCCGTAGAGTAATCCGTCATCCATGCTGCAGTATCCAATTCTGGACTGCCACCCATCCATGCTGCAGTATCCAAATTCTGGACTGCCACCTGCCACCCGCCTGCAGACTTGCTTTTCCTTCCTCTAGATTCTTGAGAATATCAATACATGGCAGCGAATTTGTTATTGCATACTCTTAGTGTGGTTTAGAAACTACACTTGACTTGTCTGGCAAAATGTCTCGAGGTTCTGGCTGCCTTTTGCTCGGAAGCGTTCCTTTACGGAACGCGGAAAGTGTCTTTCGGCGTGCAGAAAAAGCCCTTCCCAGGCGTCTACTGTACATCCCAGATGGTGAAACTGGAAACAGGAGCCAGTACACCTTGTTTCAATTCTCCCTCTTTCCTGCGTCAGCGCTCTCCTTCCCCGACAACGGACCGCTCTCTGAGGAGCAACTGGCCGTTCTCACCAAGCATTTCGAGGAGAATGAGATTCACTCTGGATATGAAGATGCAGCAATACAAAGCTATGGGGTATTTAAAACGCTTAAAGCCCAAGGAATTATTCCTCCCAGCACAAAATTCCAGGTTGGCCTGCCGACCCTAACCAATGTCATAGGTGCGGCGATCAAGCCAAGCATTCAGAAGATTGCCGCACCCTGCTATGAAAAGGCATTGCTTAATGCTATATCCCGCATTCAGGAAAATATTCCACATGACGAACTTGCCATCCAAATCGACATGGGCATGGATATGGCCTGTTGGGAGGATTTTCACATGACTGAGCCGTTCTGGAACGACCTGCAATGGAATGTCTGGTTTGATACAAGATTATACGTGGTTGAATACATTACCCGCATGATTGATCAAGTGGCGGACACTGTGGATGTGGGACTCCATTTCTGCTATGGTATGTCTTTTTAATCCAAGTGTCAGAATTCGGCGTTGACTAATTCGCTTGCAGGCGACCGGGATCACAAGCATTTCAAAGAGCCAGAGTCACTCGGCAGTATTGTTGAGCTGTACACGAAGATAAGAGAGACATGCTCACGAAGGGTTCAATGGATTCATTGTCCTGTTCCTCAGAGCGCGATGAGCAGGCTCGATGATTACTACGCTCCTCTGGCAAAACTATCCCCAGTACTCAATGAGGATCATACAAAGCTGTATCTGGGATTAGTTCATGCTGGTGATTTGCATGGAACCTATCAAAGAATTGCAGCAGCCACGAGTGTTGTGGAGGACTTTGGGGTTGCAACAGAATGCGGACTTGGAAGAACACCAGCTGCAGAGATTGACAATATCTTGAATATTATGCAAGAGGTCTCAAATCCAGTCTGGGAGTGTTTCTAACTTTTTAGCTGAATTCTGACTTCAATGGAGCAGTTGTGTTGGGGGGTTATTGCTGTTACTGCTGATGGTATGGCTTGGCCTGGATAGTGTAGACGTGCTCGCAATCAACATCAAATCCACAGTTGTTTATTTGTGAATTTTTCTCTTTTTATTTATTCTCTCTGCTCGAAATCGAGTACTTTCGTATTTCACGCGCCTTGCTCATGATTCTTCATGCCGTGACATCTTCATGCCGTGCAGTATGTAGGCTACGTCCTACCCTGTAGCTTCCAAACAAGTCTGTCAATTGAAACGTTTCTTCTTATTTTTTTTGGTTGCCTTGAACAAATTGATTCTTTTGTTCGTCTATATAGCTCAGTAATAGAGCAAATATTTGTCACTGAAATATTATACTTCGTCGCTGCCGCAAGCATCTGGCCTGCCCAAGTACTTAGAAAACGACCCCTCGTTAGTGGTTGAGCTGCCCCACCTTGACATCCCGCCTTCTTCTCCAGCAAAACCCGTCATCGTAAAAAAAAGGTTACAAAAAGAGACCAGCATACTGCCATTCCATACGGTCAACAACCGCAATCGCAACTCCCATCATGGCTACCGCGACAGTCACTGTAACGGCCGCTGCCACTGGCAAGAAAAAAAATGTCGACACTACCACCGAGAGCGAGCGCTACCTACGCTGCTGCGCCGACGTAGCCAATGCCCTCATCGAGGAGCACGAGGCAAGCAAGAATGGCCGAGCAGGTCGCGATATCAACCTCAACTCTCTGCGGTCCAAGATGGCCAAGAAGCACAAACTCGCCAATATCCCCCCCCTGACGGCCATCATCGCCGCTATCCCTGAACACTACAAGAAATATATTCTCCACAAGCTCATTGCGAAGCCGATCCGTACGTTGGCCCATCATGGCGCTGGAATGCCATTTGAAGCCTTCTGTTTGCTAACAGCACCCTAGGAACCTCGTCTGGTATTGCCGTCGTCGCCGTCATGTGCAAGCCGCATCGCTGCCCCCATATTGCCTACACCGGCAACATTTGTGTATACTGCCCTGGTGGGCCCGACTCCGACTTTGAATACAGCACACAGTCCTACACCGGTTACGAGCCCACCTCGATGCGAGCCATTCGTGCGCGATACGACCCGTTTGAGCAGGCCCGTGGCCGTGTAGACCAGATCAAGTCCCTCGGCCACTCTGTCGACAAGGTCGAGTACATCATCATGGGCGGCACCTTCATGTCACTGGCCCCGTCCTACCGCGAGGACTTTATTTCACAGCTACACAATGCCCTCAGTGGCTATCAAACATCCAACGTGGACGAGGCTGTCGAGGCGGCGGAGATGAGCAACGTCAAGTGTGTCGGCATCACCATTGAGACCCGCCCGGACTACTGCCTGCAACCTCACCTGTCTGACATGTTGCGATACGGCTGTACACGACTCGAGGTCGGCGTCCAGTCGCTCTACGAAGACGTCGCGCGCGATACAAACAGAGGCCATACTGTCGCTGCCGTGGCCGAGACGTTTTGTCTGTCCAAAGATGCCGGCTTCAAGGTCGTCAGCCACATGATGCCCGACCTGCCCAACGTCGGCATGGAGCGCGACTTGGACCAGTTTCGAGAGTACTTTGAGAACCCGGCCTTTCGCACCGACGGCCTTAAAATCTACCCGACGCTCGTCATCCGCGGAACCGGCCTGTACGAGCTGTGGCGGACCGGGCGTTACCAAAACTACACACCAAACGGCCTGATTGACCTGGTAGCGCGCATCATGGCCCTGATCCCGCCCTGGACGCGCATCTACCGCGTGCAGCGCGACATTCCCATGCCGCTCGTCACGTCCGGCGTCGAGAACGGCAACCTGCGCGAGCTGGCGCTGGCCCGCATGAAGGACTTTGGCACGACGTGCCGCGACGTGCGCACGCGCGAGGTGGGCATCAACGAGGTCAAGAACAAGATCCGGCCGAACCAGATAGAGCTCGTGCGGCGCGACTACACGGCCAACGGCGGCTGGGAGACGTTCCTGGCGTACGAGGACCCCAAGCAGGACATTCTCGTCGGCCTGCTGCGGCTGCGCAAGTGCACGGAAAAGTACACGTTCCGCCCGGAGCTGACGGGCCAGCCGACGAGCATGATTCGCGAGCTGCACGTCTACGGGACGGCGGTGCCGGTGCACGCGCGCGACCCGCGCAAGTTCCAGCATCAGGGGTTCGGCACGCTGCTCATGGAGGAGGCAGAGCGCATCGCGCGCGACGAGCACGGCAGCGACAAGATTAGCGTCATCTCGGGCGTCGGTGTGCGGAACTACTATAGGAAGCTGGGGTACTGGCTGGATGGGCCGTATATGAGCAAGTGGCTCGATGGGCGTCCTGCGCCAGTAGAGGAGCTGTAGACGGGTCATGCGTAAAGGAAACATTAGAATTTGGATTTTTGGCGTTGGGGATCATCCGTCAGCGCTGCTGACGCAAAAAGGGACATGATGAAATACAAATGAATTACCATTTTTTTAAGAAAGAAAAAACAATATTTTGACGCAAGAATTTGCTATGGATCATGTGCCTTGTATCACTGTTATACATTCACAGACCTAGTATTGTGCAAAGTCACGGCGCTTAGACGTCTTACACATCGGTAATACACGGGTGTAATGGAGTACACAGGCGAATGAGTAGAGGCAGCTTCATATGCCACAGTTTCTGTATTCTTTTACTTTTTGTACTGTTTGCTCCATGATATTTTTGTATTTCGTTAAAGTGAGAGCAATATATCTGAAGCACAGGCCTAATCTGGGCTGATAATTGGCAGTCCTCCAAAGCATTGTCTGATCAGACTCCCCAACCAGAAAACCAACCGTCCTAGTATAAATGTCAGACGTAAAGTTCGATATAAGTGCCACAAAATCTGTGGTAGATCTGTGGTAAATTGTAAAGAGGGGAACATACGCTCAGATCTTTCCTCTCGTCTTCAAGAGACGTCAGTTTTGGGTAATTTTAGACATCCCATCGCTGGTTCTCGTCATCGTCGTTTCTCGGCGCAAGCTGAATGTTGCCGTCGACATCGGCCACGGCGTACGCGCGGTCCCCGTCGTCGGCCAGCCAGATGATGCCGTCCTCGCCGTAGAAGCGCTGGGTGCCGGACCCCTCGGGATGTTCCTGGGTGACGCCGGCCCACTCGGCAATGTCGTTGAAGGTGAGTGCGAGGCCGGAGTTGACATTGATGAGCTGGCCGTCCTCGAAGCGCCAGCGCTGGTTGGAGTTGTCCTCGTCCGTCTTGAGGTCATAGGTGATGACGGTGCCGCCGGCCTCGGTCGAGTTGTAGGCGACGTCGGCGACGCGGCCAGAGGCCCTGTTGCGGAGGACGAACTCACCGTCGGGGAACATTTTTGGACGAAGAAGAGGATTGAAAGATTTGGAGAAGAAGGGTGAAAAGAAGAGGAATTGCTTGTTTGAAGGAAATGCACCTCCGGCCGCAGGAAAGGAAGAGAGAGTATGTGTTTTATATAGGCCAAGGCAGCATTGCCAAGAGACGTCCTTCTTTCACATTCACTTCACATCCACCACATATCCACCGCACATCCCTTTGTTTCGATACTCGAGCACGAAAATGCCTCAGTCATCTAGCCGTGCATCCCGTGGTCTGGACTGGAAGATGCAAGTGTTTGTTGTACATGACGTGTCTGTGATCAATTGGGCATCCATGGTCAAACAAGTGGTACAATATTATGCAGCTTCTCTTAAACACTGCCACAATTTATCTTGGCGCTCAGGTGGAGGAGAGGGGAATAAGACGTGCCCACTTGTGCGGGATGATGCGCTGTCACAAAGAAATGCCGGCAAGGCGGAATTCCTGCCAATCTATTTTTGCCAATAATAAATGGTGAAAGGACAATTATGCATGCCGTTACGGGTAAGTATGTGGTGGCCGGGATCTGCCGGGAGGGGCATCTTTATGACTTGATATGGACAGGGTGCATATGCCAGATCCGTCGCATGTGGTGATGCCACTCACACCCATCAAGTTGCAAACAAACTGAACAAAATGTTTGAAATTTCGTGCATCTGGTGCTTCATTAGATACGCCGTATCTCCTACAGTAACGGCTGGGAATGTCTCGGCTTTATTACCGACACGCTAGTATCACGGGTACGCCACCCCGACCGCCGGATGGATCGACAACAGCGATATTGGCGGGGTCTCATTGCCATTTCCAGCTTCATTCATACGCAATAAGACCTTTGCTGCAACTCTCCCCAGATTTCTGCTTTGGAATTCTTGCATTGTAAATACACAATTGCACTTGTTTGGTCCAATTGCTTTCAAGACATGACTCGACGAGCCGTTAGTCGGGCCACTTCCCAGGCTCTACAGCCCCAACCTACAACAATCCCTCCGCAGGCACTCCAGATCCAACACACCCCGTCCCCTGTCACGCAGAATACTGTTCCTGAGAAGCTCATCAAACCTTGGAAGCTGCCCCCTCAAAAGACATATGTCCTGCACAATGCCAACGTCGTCGATGCCCTCAATGGCAAGATAATACCCCTACAGACCGTCACATTGTCCAATGGCCTCATCGAGTCCGTCGTGCCTACGAATGACTACAATCACCCGATCCTCTCGCCCTCTGCTGATGTGGTGCTAGTCGATCTCGCCGGTCGCTATCTCTGCCCCGGCCTCATCGACTGCCACATGCACGTCACCGCCGTCGCCGGCTCCCCGTCGCTATCTCTTGCCCTCTCAGAGCCAGACATGGCCGTTTCATACTTTCGCCAGCCTTTTCTCTGCCAGCAAATTCTCAGCCGCGGCTTCACCTCGGTCCGCGACACGGGCGGTGCGACCCTCGCCCTCAAGGAGGCCATTGCCGATGACGTCTTTCCCGGCCCCCGCCTCTTCATCTCCAACAAGGCCCTTTCCCAAACGGGCGGCCACGGCGATAGCCGCGGGGCGCACATCAAAGGTGCTGCCGGTGGTGATTGCTGCCAGTTCGGCGGCGGCGGCGGCGGTGCAGAGACGTCCATCTCCGTCGTCGCCGACGGCGTGCCGGCGTGCCTCGTCGCGGCGCGGACCCAGCTGCGCATGGGCGCCGACTTCATCAAGGTCATGGTCGGCGGCGGCGTCGCCAGCCCGACGGACCGCCTCGACCACACGCAGTTCACCGCCGACGAGCTGCGCGCCATCACCGACGTGGCGGCCGGCCACGGGACCTACGCGACGGCGCACGCGTACACGCCCAGGGCGATCCGCCACGCGGTGGACAATGGCGTCCGGGGCATCGAGCACGGCAACCTCTTGGACGCGGACACGGCGCGGTACATGGCGGAGAGGGGCATCTGGCTCACGCCCACGCTCGTCACGTACCAGGCCATGGGAGATGACAAGTATGCCGGGTTCCTGCCGCCGGCGAACCAGGAGAAGAACCAGCAGGTGCTCGCGCGCGGGCTCGAGTCGCTGAAGATCGCGCACGAGGCCGGCGTCGTCATCTGCCACGGGACGGACCTGCTGGGTCCGCTGCAGGAGGAGCAGTCGCGCGAGTTTGGGCTGCGCGCAAGGGCGCTGCCGAGCGAGGTGGTGCTGCGGGGGGCGACGGTGAATGCGGCGCGCATGCTGGGCCAGGAGGACGTGCTGGGCCAGGTCAGGGCTGGGTTTGCGGCGGACGTGCTGGTTCTGAATAAGAATCCGCTCGACGACGTGAGCGTGCTGGATGAGCCGGACAAGAGCGTGCTGGTGGTGCTGAAGAATGGACGGGTGTACACGAGTCGCTGGAGCGAGGTGGCGGAGGACGTCAAGCCGACAACCCGCATGATTGAATGATTTGACAAGAGCGATGATGTTTCAGCGGGCCTGTATGAAATGCGGATGTGTGTACTCTGGAAGAGTAAGAACACTAGTTTCCGAGTAATTGACCCTTGACGGCCAGCTTGTAAGTTGCAATAATGATTTTGGACAACAAGTTCATATAGGGGTGAATGCATTTGCTGTAAGACATGAAAGTGAAGATGACTTTGATGAATGGAAGGAAAATGTCAAACCGAGGTCCATTACCACTATTTATTCTTCTTCATTTTTTATCGTCTATATTTGCGAAAGGTTTGAAGCCGGGCAGTAATAATGTCTAGCCTAGGAACTACCGCCGCTTCAAGGTAGGACGCCCTCCAGGAGAGGCCAGAGCTGAGAAGCCTGCGGCTGCGCATACTTTGCCGAGCTATACGCCCAATACGGCGCCATCCAAAAGAGCCAAAATGCTACCCAGCAGTATCCCACGACGCGCTCCAGCAAAGGCTGCCCTTGCAACGGGCTGCCCACCTTCTTGTAGATGTGCCGCACCAAATCCTCCAACATGACGGCAAACGCCTGCGACGTGAAGAAGAGAAAGTGGCCGCATTCTGAGAGCGGCACACCCGATGCAATCTCGGCGCAGCCGTGGATCGCGCCCGAAATGGCAAAAGCGAGCGTCAGGCGCAGATATCGAGAGACCAGAGTCCCGCGCGCAAGACAGAGTACGTGGTCGACAAAGGCGTCGGCAGGACCGCAAATGGCGCGCCGAAGGCCCTGATGATAAAAGTCACTGTGATTTTTGTTTCCTTAGCAGGGGGAATAAAAGGTACGGAATTTTACTAACCCCCAGTATCCTCGTACTGAACACGTCTTGGAGAGCTGTCCAAACATTGGTGGGCATTCTGCCGGCGAGGAGAGGCACAATGCGAGAGCGACCACAGTAAAGACCGCGTAGGCCAGGTATACACCTGCAATCGCCGACGATACATACCGTACCACCACAGACGCCCGAAACAGGAGCTCCTCCGCCGTGACCTGGTCCAGCCGTGAGAACAGCGCCCGCTGGCCCATCATGGCGTCGTCGCCCACGGTGGAGATGTTGCAGAGGTCGAGCGCCGCGAGGCTCGCCGCAATGTACACCAGCCGGCGCAATATCAAGGCGGCGCGCGATGGCACGGCCGACGGGGCGCGGCGCGAGAACGGAGGCACCTTGGCGATTTGCCAGGACGTGCCCAAACGGCGCCAGTTGCAGAGGAGCACCAGCGGCGTCCAGATATAACGGGCGAAGGCCGACGGGCTGCTATTGCCGCGCATTTTTAGAAATTCCAAAGAAGAGGCGCGGAGGACGACCAGGTAGTCGACGGCGTGGCAGAGGAGCGTAAAGGACAGCGTCATCAGGCCGTACGGCAGATCAAGGTATGCGCCCTCCGCCACGGGAAAGGCGGCGATGAAGCCGTACTGGACGGCGAAGAGCACGCAGACGACGGCGAGGCGGAGCGGGACGGCGTCGGGGGAAAGCGATAGACCAAATGAAAAGGCAACGAAGCTGGCCGTCGCGACCAGGCCCAGCGCTGGTCCTGCGGAAAGCGATTCCATCGTTGGTGGTTCTCCTTTCTGTCCCCGTTCCAAGCAGACAAGTTTTTGAAGATGCAAGTCGGATATATGCTAACAGCCTGCCTTCTTCTTTACTGCCCGGTCTCTTTCCACCTTTCTCCTGCTGCAAAACCTTGTTGATACATGCGTTTTGTGGCGGAGTTGTGGGTTTTAGATGGCTTTATGGGGCTTTTTTCTCCTTACGCCAAGCGGCAATTGTCGACAGGAGTCACCAGCTAAGTTTCGGTACCTCGGTAACTGTGCTCTTCTAAATTAATCTCCAAGCCTGGTCCGTTGAAAGCAAGCTGCTTTTGTGGTATATCATTACTGTACGGTGCCCACTCCTGGCCTTGCATCGTGATGAACTGTACCTCTTCCCCTTTGTGGCAATAGCGCGCCGTAGCCGTATTCAAAGAAGAAATTAGTCCTTATACCAGCCAAAAAATAGAGCAATGAATGCGGGCATCTGCCAAATTAAGGGAGCCCTGAAACACGTACAACCGAAATTGAGAAGCCTAGAACGCGCTATACTGAATTAGACCGAGATCTCTAGACGATATAAGACACACTATCAGTAGCACTTCTTTATCACAGTAAAGCATTATATTATAACGTAAAATATAATTTTTAACATCACAGAAAAATATATATTATCTTTTCATCTTAGTAATAATCTTTCTGTATTTTTAATATTTAGGCATTTTATAATTCAAACTCATATTTCTAACGGTATGATGTTAGTGAATAATGTATCTTGTGTAATGGCCAGTTGATTGCTAAGAATGGCTTAAAGAGGTTAGGAGCTATAGGCTTCTCAATCTGGGTTGTACGTATTTCAGGGCTCCCTTAATTTGGACGTATGGCCCACGTTGCTAGCCAAATGTAGCTGTTGGTGCCAACGTGAGCAGTTGTTACTGGCAATATAGATGTCGTGTCGCTTCATAGAAAGCTAGCAGCGGGTATGGCTGCCTTGCTCTGGGCGGCGCGACCATATCAAGATGGGTTATTAGTGTGCTCGCATCTGCTGGAGTCACCGCAGAAGCAAGTACAGTGGGCACCTTCGCCCACTGTAGCACCGACGACACTAACGTTGCACACAACCAACAGCTTGCCTTGGCCGACCAAGTCCTGCCTGCAGATGCCTTGATCCCAGCGCGTGCGATGCAGCAGCAGCAATTAAAAGATTTAAAGCAATTTTTTTCTATTTAAAATTATTTTAAATTGACTACTAGCTCGACGTTTTCGTATATTTCAATCACTGCAACCATGCGGAGGATGTCGAATGGTTTTCTGAATGACGGATCATTGGCGCTAATTTGTGTAGGCAATACCGCACATCCTATGTAGAGGAAAACATGCCGCGTTAAAAACGACGATGAACAATAATGTAGTTAGGCATGGTGTCGCTGGAATTGTCATCTTCGGATATTTCCGTATTAAGCGCATCGCTCTATACCCACCTCGGGCGAACTCACTCAGACGTCAGCCGAGACAGTCACAGCCAGTTCACCACGTTAGAGAAAATCAAGCGGCGCGGTTGGTAAAGGCTACAGGCAAGGCGCTCTCGGATCTCATCAACCTGGCCAGGTAATCCTGCCAAGCAGTTTTGCGTTGTGGCCTGTCTTTTCCTATTCTCTGCCACCCTGCTTCAAGTTCGGAGATTACCCAGCAGCATCGCAACAATGCCGAAACGATCAATCACGGCCCTAGCGGCGGCAGCTACCATGGTCGCTGCCTACTTCCTTCAATCGCTTGCGATTCTTGTTGTCGGTACGATAATCTTGTGTAGCATATGGCTCCCGACTTCCATTGTCGCCTTTACAGGTGTCGCTGCGATTGTCGGGTTACTCTCTGTGCAATACGCGTCCATATCCGCCTCAGTGCCTACAGCGTACGTCACCGGTCGCAATAACACTGCACTCTTCATTGTATCGGACGGCCATGGCCTTTCCAATGTTCATATGGCAACTGCCCAAAGCCTGATGGAGCGACACCCGGACATCCAGTTGCACTTTGCGACCTACCCCACGATGGAATCCAAAGTCGCTCGCCTGTCTGAGCAGGCAAAAACCCGCCAGCCCCGCGCCAAGGACATTATATTTCACGCCATCACAAGTGGGCGTCCCTTTTTTGAGGCCATGGAGGACATTGTGCCCAAATTCGCAGCGGGCGGCCAAATCAGCTCCGTCGCACCGCCCGGCCTTCGCGGCGTCGGGCACCTCGTGTCGCTGATGGGCAAGGCGTTTGCGCCGTGGAAGCCCGAGGAGCATCTCGCCCTGCACAATGAGCTCCGCGGCGTCATTGACGACGTGGACCCCGCCGTCGTCCTTCTCGATACCGTCTTTGCGCCGGCGATTGAGGCGACGCGCGGCCGCCACCGAATGCACGCCTTCATCACGCCCAACACGCTGGTGGACAACTTTCCGCACGTCCAGCCGCGCGGTAAAATGTTTTGGAAATACCCGGCCCTGTCCTCGGGGTTTCCGTATCCCGTCCCGTGGAGGCTCATACCGCTCAACGTGTACCTCAACGCGAGAATCATCTATACCCTGCTCACCATGGCGGACGTGGAACCTGTCCGGGAATACCTGCGCGCGCACGACGTCAAGGATCCCGTCAACTTTATGGGCTTGCATCGGCCAGAGATACCGTGGATCACGCAGTCTACGCCGGGCGCCATGATTCCCGTGGACGTCGTCCCCGCCAACGTAACCTGCACCGGTCCGATGGTGTTGTCGCCAGCCGCGGCAGCAGAGACTGACCCTGAACTGGTGGAGTGGCTCATGCTGGCGCCGACAGTCTTGATCAACTTGGGCAGCGCCTTTACCTACAGCATTGCACAGACGGAGAGAATGATTGCCACCATTGAGAGGCTTCTGGAGCAGTCTGACCTGCAGGTTCTGTGGAAATACAACATCTCGCCGCCCGTGGCATCGGAATACAACTGGCAGCGTGCTGTCAAAGGTTTGACGGAGACCGGAAGGGTCCGAGTATTGAGCTGGATCAGCGTCGACCCCCCAGCCCTGCTACAGTCAGGTCACATTACTGCCTTTGTATCGCATGGTGGTGCTGGCGGCTTCCATGAAGCCATAGAAGCTGGGGTGCCAACGGTAGTGCTGCCCATGTGGGTCGATCTCTACAATTTTGCCCGGCTGACGGAGCAAATTGGTGTTGGTTTATGGGCCTGTCAGGATACCAGTCCGTATTATGACGAGGACTGTCTCGGTGCGGCCATTATGAGAGTCTCGGACGGCGGACCGGAGAGTGCAGCCATGAGGGCCAAGGTCAAGGAGCTCAGCGACAGAGTGAGGCTGAATCCTGGACGAGATATCGCTGCCGATGTGGTTGCCAAGCTCGCGGCACTACAAAAGCTTGAAAACAATAAGGGTGGACTTTGCAGATAAGCTTGAAGACGGTACACCTTGTTGTGTCTGCCTACTTTACTTTGACGACTGCTTGATGAAACAACACAAAGGGCATTGGCACAAGCCCAACTACCTCTCTAGAATAGATAAGAACACCGATTTTCTCAGCTGTTCCAACAACGATTCAGCAATCTCGAATTGGGTCTAATTTGGCTTCTTTCAAAATTGTTCAAAACCATCGGCCCCAGCCAGGAACTGGCAGAGGGGCACGCGAACGCAAAAATAGTAGATGATCTCTCGAAAATAGCAAAGCCGCGTAAAATTGAAAAGCTACTGTTCATGCTCTAGCTTATAGCTAGCAACTGGGACAATTAAAAGGCAAAAAGAATAAACGATGCGTGATCTGGGAATCGAACCCAGGGCTCCCCGACGTTGCTGATGGCAACGGAGAATTTTACCACTAAACCAATCACGCTTCGATGAACGGCGACCGAGTTAAATGCATTTAGAACAGTTTGTGCGAAATTGCCATGATGCTGGATGCTTCTCGGTCCGGTAGTCGCCTAGGCCAGCAGCCTTCAATCAGTTTACGTTGGGTAAATAATCAGGACTGAAAGACGCGAGCTAGGTGCTCTAGGGACAGGATTTTGGCTTCTGAAGTGATTAAAATCCACCAACTAGGCGATATCGACGCATGTAACAAAAGAGGATCGCTCTTTTCGCCCTTTTCTGTAGAGTTTCTTCCCCAATACACTTGGCAAAGCTTCGTTCAACCATAGTCCGGCCTGCCATTACTGCCGGCGTGCTCTGAGAAATACAGCAGCATCATGCCCAATCATGAAAGAAGAAAACAGAGACATTAAAAATTATTCCTTTAATCCTCAACGAAAAACGTAATTAATTATCTTGCCACAGACCAATGACAGTAAGTCCTCGTACCATTCATCTCGCTCTTTCAGTAGTCTAGTCAAAAATGTGCCCAATGCAGTTTAGCGTTTCCAATCTCCAAGCCCATCTCCTCCACCTCCAACGTCACCATCTCCATGTAGCAACTTTATTCATCTACTCACAACTCAAAATAGCGACTCCAGCGCAATGACGCCGCCGCCTCTCCGACACCAAGTCATTGCCATATACAAAGAGCTCCTATATCTAGGCCGTGAATACCCGCTGGGGTACGGCTACTTTCGCCCACGTCTGCACAAGGCCTTTATGGCGAAGGCGGGTGAGCAGGACGAGGACAAGATACGACAGGGCATAAAACAAGCTGAATATGTGAAAAAGGGTAATTTTTCCCCTTTATTCTTTATTCACCCAATGTCGTAAATTAACATATTTGCTAACATTTATTTTATTTTATTTTATCTGCAGAAATTGAAGCTCTGTTTGTGTCACCAGCTATTTCCATAGGTACAGCGACAGTTTTGCTAACGAAGAAGTGGCAGATATTACTTGAAACGATATCGTACATTACGCAAGAGATATGTGGCAGATGCATAACGTCCAAAAAATGCAGAAGATTCTTGTTCAAAAACTGTAAAATATAAAAAACTGTATAACTATATATATATATCCATAAGGCTCTCATAACAGTCACTGTTTTTTCATTCATTTATACTCTCATAACTAAAACGACAAAAAGAAAGATCAGCATGTCCAAAATATCCAAGTATCCAAAAGATCCATCGCCCAAAAAGAATGCTTTGTGTGTTTTGAATCTAGTATTCTTGAGAAAAGAAAACTTCATGTTCCAAACTGGTCATTTTCCAATGCCTCGGGCAAATGGAAATCCTGTAAAAATTCGCTTCTCGTCTTCATTTTTGCTTCGTCGTCCTTGCTCCTTATGACTTTCGCTTCGTTGCCGTCCACGCACCAACCTCTAAACACTCACCCCAGCTCGTTCCGCTATCGCTCATCAAGTCGCCCATCATCTTGCCCATCCACACATCCCACTCGTCCTGGCTCTTGCCCGACACCTCGCGCAGAATCGGCTCCAGGGCCTGCACCTGCTGCACCACCGTCAGGAGCGCCGTCTGCCGAAGGGCTTCCTGGCCCGGCGACAAGACGCGGCTGTCAGCCCTTGGCGTGGTGGTGCTCGCTGCCCTCTCTCGCGAGGCTGCCGTGATGGGCTTGCCGTCCTTGGTCACGACGCCACCGCCGACCCCTTCGCGCTCCCAGCGGACTTCGCTTAATGGGATCGCCATGCGCCGCGAGCGGACGTCGGTCAGAGCCTCGGACTCCTGGAGCAGGGTCGGGCCGATGAGGGTGCAGGGGACGGCCGTCAGGTCACGCGCTTCCAGAGCACGCGACAGCCACTGGTTGTAGTCGATGAGGAAGCTGTTGAGAGGCGCCGAGAGCGGCGTTTTGCCATTCATGACGTACGCGCCCAGACTCGTGGCCGCTGCCTGGTCCTCGGTGTCTTCACCGCCGGCGAGCTTGGCGTCGGGGACGTGCTTGCGGAGCATGCGGATGAGATGGTCCGATTCCCAAATCTCGAGGACGCCGCCGGGGCGGAGCAGGCGAATGTACTCGTCGACAAAGTGCTGGTGCTGGAGGTTGGTCGTGGCCAGGCTCATGTCCTTGACCATGACGAGGTCATATGCTTCGCTTTCGACGGGCCAGGGCAGCTGGCGGAGGTCGTGGCTGATGAAATTCCACTTCATCTCCGGGTCGGGCTTGGACGAAGAGGAGCTGCTGCCGCTGTTGATGCTTCCGCTGGCGCCCGCTGCGTTGATGGTGGGCCCGGTCGGCGCCAGCGGGGCAATGTCGATGCCGGTAAAGGAAATGTTGCCGTGGCCCCTGGATTTGAAGTAGCGATGGCACATCATGGACCAGAAGCCAGAGCCGCAGCCAATCTCGAGGACCCTCTGGGGCGGGCGCTTGGTGAAGACGGGCGAGCAAACGGGGCTGCCAAAGAGCTGGATAAGCAGCAGAGTGCGCATAGACTGGCGGTGCAGCTCCGTCAGATCGGCGGGCAGCGGATAGGGCAGGCTCGTGTCGTTTAGGTAGGAGCGGCCATTGCGGAGGACAAAGGGCTTGGAGGTGATGAGGTTTTCGCGAGAGCTCGACGAGGCGTCCGTGGCCGACGACATCATGTTGCCGGTGGTGCTATTGTTGTTATGGTGGTGGTGATGTTGGTGATATTGGTGGCTGCTGCTGCTCAGCACGACGCCTTCAGGAGCGGAAAAGAAGCCAAAGGGGATGACGGGGATCTGGGTCATCTGCGGTGCGGCGGGGGACCGTGGCGACGACGGGTGCTTGTGCTGGCCACCGTGGGCGCCATGGGCCTGCCTTGTCGTGTCTGATGAGAGGCGCGCAGTTTGGCTGTCGTGATGATGCTTGCCACGAGAGCTGATGGAGTGGGAGGCACGCGTGAAGGCGCCCTGCTGCGCGAGTTTGGGGGACGCAGCAGAGGACGACGACAAGGGGGAGGCGGAAGACGAGGGGTGTTTTTGGTGGTTGTGCTGGTGCAGCGGCTCGGTGTGGTGAGGTGGGGTAGCACCTTCAGCAGCGGTGGTGTACCAGTTGTTGTAGTTGTTGCGGCTGCTGCTGGCGGTGCTGGAGCTTGTCCTGGCGGTGCGGGTGCTAGGGGTGGCCGTTAGGCGGTGCTGGAGCTGGCCGCCGTGGTGCTCTTCGTCTTGTTCCTCCTCATCAATTGACCCACGCGTCGTCTTGTTTTGCTGCGGCGGCGGCTCCTTTTCGCTGCCCCCTGCATCCTTGCTCTTTTTCTTGCTGCGCCGCTGAATCTTGCGCTGGCGGTGTTGCTCAGGCTTGTCCTTGTCCTTGTCCGCCTGCTTGTGGTGCTGCTGCTGCTTCTTCCGCCCCACGCCAGCGGCAGCATCAGTATCATCAGCGGGGCGGACCGGCTCCAACGGCTGCGCTTCCTGGGAGCTCCGCGATGGCTCACCACTGGATGCCTTTGAGCTTTTCGATATATGCCGGGCCAGGGGATCGCCTTCGCCGCGTGATGACACTGGGTTAAGATGCAGGCTTCCCGGTTTTGGCTTTGAAATGTAGGGTAGCAGGCCGCGCTGGCTGGCATACAAGTTGTGCATTGGCGTGTACATGGTTGCTGCTGTCTGATTGCTTCGCTTCAGGCTTCAGGCTGCTGCAGGCTGCTCGCTGCAGGCCGCCGTAAGGTGTACAGGTATGGTGTGTGGGTGTTTGCTGTCCCCGGCCAGAGTCCACTGTTGCTGCTTCGGGCCGGGTCCCCCAGGGGTAAGAGGGGGGCGATTTGGTACCGTTCTGGGGCTCCTGTGCTAATCTGTGCCGCTGTACTCCGCTGTACTCCTCTGCAGACCCGCCGAAACCACCTAAAAGGAGACGCTAAAAAAATCCTGCACACCGGCGCACCTGTACACTGCGATAAAATTTGTCTTCTTGATTTTTTTTGCCGAGTTCCTCCTGCAGATGGTGGGCAAGCCACTGAAAACGAGTAAATGGCTCGTCCGAGTCTGCAGTAAAAAGTACACCGTCAAAGTTGACCCCCTCACCTCCTAGACTCGTTCTCGTGTGTCCTTGTGGCAGGGATCGGGTCGACCCGGTGTATTGCCCGGAGAAATGAACGCCGCCACCACGGACCAAAGTACTCTCTTGAGCGGCTCTTGACGTTTGCAGCCAAGTGCCATGCAGTATGGTAGTATTGAGCTGTAAATTCAGGGTGGGTGTTTGCTGGCTGCAAGGATGTGGTGTTGAACGGTCTTGTTTCACCGTCGGATCCTTGACGATAATGGGCAGGGAAGGATGCGGATTTGAAACTGGTCGTCTTCGGGACCGGTTTTGACGCAGGGTATGTATCCGTGGCGAGCAAAAGAGTAAGACGGTATAAAAGGTTCGAAAACCACTCCAAATCCGGCGGATAGGTTGTTGGGGTTATTCAGCCGCGCATGGCGACAAACGTGACAAACGTGGAGATGGTGATGGTTTAACCTTTGTGGGTATCGAGAAGAGACTCCATACGGCTGCAGGACGACTTTGGTATCCAATGTTGATAGAATATCGGGCGGCTGCTTCTCTCCAGGATCGTGTAGAGGCTGCTTCGTAGATTGCAGTAAACTCCTAGCTTCATTGAGCCATCATCATCGTTCCCTTGGTAGCGTAGGACTGCTGACGGGCACCGTTCGCCAAAAGAGGCAGGTATAGAATTCCGCAGAGGAACCTAGTAGTATTCCGTAGAGCAACTACTAGTGAGTCGTCCAAACTGTCCCAGCAGCTTGGTAGCAGATTTCAAAGGCCGGTCGGTGCACGCGATCAGTAAAATTCGCACGGATACGCTTGCGATTGAAATAAACTTGGTGAAACACAGGGCCTAGCAGCGCCGTGATGCAAATCGCAGCCCGTTATTATTAGCAGCCTCTGTCAGAAGCTGAGATGTCGGCATGCAGAGTGGCGGCGTTGCGCGGCAGGCGGGCGGTGCGTTTTGCTGCTTGTCCCGCCTATGTCTGGCTGTTTGTATGGTCCTCTCCGAGGCGAGGAACCTACTGGTACCATCCGCACGGCATTGTCATCGAGAACAGGAACATGCAAGGAAGGGAAGCAAGACTTTGTAAGCGACAGAATCGGTTCCCACCACCCTTTTCGTGTTTTTCTTCGAGGAGAGGGACAGATAGATATGGGTTTTGCCACCTGACTTGCTCTACTTTACGAAATCGACCGGGCTACGCCTGCGACTCCAACGGCTCTCTCTTTATTAATGCTTTCCCTGTTTCCTGAGCTGTGACTGGTGAATGGGCTTTACGCCTCCGCGGGTCAACGCGGGGGAGAGTCCAAAAAAGCCAAGAAGGATCAACTTTGGGGGTGGGTACTGCGGAGGAGCTGTGTCCATGGTCCATGGCAGCAATTTGTCTCTATCGCTCTTTTGCCGACGCTTCACGAAATTCACCTCAGCCCTTGCTCACGAGCGAAACTCGCATGAACTTGGCCGGATCTGCTAGGCCGCAACCTGGTTGGGAGGCGTCGTTGCTCTAACCAACTGAGGCACACTGCCGAACCAGGACAAGCTCCAACGCAACAACTATGAAGCCACAAAACAGGAAATGGTTGGTTGCCTGATACCAGCGCTCTTAATAAAATTACTGATACAATACCAAATTTTCTACAGCGGAAGCCCTTCCCCATTCAGCCACGTGGGTACCCTTCCTTACGAATTCCCTTGTTCAACGCTCAAATCGCGTGGCATCATGCCCCTGTCTTTACACGTTTGGCTCGTGACAGTGGCGCTCACCCATATAGGGCCACTGCTATCGTTCAAGTCCACGCAATTCTTCATATTGTTGTTGATTAAATCATGCGACATTTACAGATACTCGGCTGTGCCATCAAAATATGGGGGTTTCCAAACCATACAAAACCATCACCACTAACGGCAACAATAGGCCAAGTTGGTTGAAACTTTGTCCCGATTCCTCTCGCCTGTTAAACCCTTGTTTTCAGCCTGCCAGGTACTCGCTTACTCTGACTGGTGAGGTGAAGCGAACTAGCCAACTAACCTCGCAATGGCCAACAGTGATGGAGCAGCACGACCAGTAACTGGACCAGTTATCTAGGTTGAGCCACCTATCACAGTAGGCCAGGCGATCCCTGACCCAACAGTACGCCATTCGGTCCACATTCAAACTGCCTTATCAATGCTACGGTACTCGTGTTGGCCACTAATAAAACAACTACAGACTTCCTCGACTCCAGCTGGCTCCGCTGTCTCTGTCCGCTCCCTGCCCCAGATCTCTTCAGCCGCTCCAGTGCGCGACGATGCCTGGTGGTCACGATTTTTTTCGGCTTGTGGCGTGTCCCGGGAAAACCCCTTCTGCATTGTCGCGGGTTCCATCAAATCCTTAATGCAACTTTGTCGACCATGTGTACTGCATGAACTTGATTGGCATCATCACTGGCGGCTTCTGTTGACCAGCAATTTCTCAAGAGGCCAAGTAAAAACCCTCAGCTCAGCCTGGTTCTTGATTGCAGTGGCGATATTATCGAGCCTGTTAGCGCTTGCCTGGCGCCGCCCCAACATCTTCAGCTCATGGCCAGGGTCCTCCTCTTCCCCGCCAATTCTTGGCATAAACTAGTTACATTCCTTTTTAGGGGTGGTGGAGATTGCATTTTGTATGCCAGTCTCTTTTTTAATTTAACCCTGCAAGACGAATCAAGGTGACGAGCCCTGCAGGTTTCTGCATTTCGCGCCTGCGACGTGCAGCACGCGCGCACCCATTGTCGGAGGATTCTTTCTTGTCAAAAGTTCCTGTATCTGCAATGCTTGCGAGTAGTTTTTTGGAATCCTGATGCGCTGCTGCTTCCGAACGAGGACAAATCGATGTGGCTTGCATGGACGCCCATTCGGTTACGTTACCATGACATTGGACCGCCTCTTGCTAGATTCTGATGGTGGGGGAGATATTCTGGGATAAATACGGCTGCTGGAAATGTTCCATAGTGCTGACCCCCAAAAAACTCTCGGTCTAAATTCTGTGACGCTCTACGTCGCTGTCAATCGCCAAGTCCCAGGCGAGACCGTGGCGCGTCACAATGGAAAACCCATGTTTTAAGAAAACTTGGTCTCATTTCTTGAGACTCGGAGCTGAGCCGATCGCGATTGTAGCAACTGACCTCTGATCTGCAGTTTGCCATACTACAACGTACCATGGCAATATGGAAGCAATGAAACTAGGGTGAGCCCAGCGCCCAGACCTTGGCGATAGGGCGGCCTCCGTTGAAACAATCAGCCCTGTTTCGTATTCAAATTAATCTAGGAGATTTTCCCACAAAATCTCAGCCAAAAATTAGGGTTATACATCAATAACGGGCTTGGATGGCTGGCAACTAAACACCACATGTTTATGCCCGCCACTATTATGGGGTGAACGGAGACAGAGCTGGAAGATGTAACGATGCAACGTGGATTTACCAAGCCACGCCAAACAAGGCATGAAACGTGCTTATTTACTAAGCGGATATTTTTAATCATCCGAGTATGCCTGTAGTTAAGCCTTCGAATCCTATTGTTTGAACGCAGTGACATGCCAGCATATACGCCATACGCACACGGGTGAATGGCACCAAAAGGTGGCGAAGCTGGTTCCGTGTTTTTGTTGTGACGAGTAGATTCAGCTTGTAAATGATACTCCAAGAGCTTGAGAAATGCAACGCAGAATCTCCTTAAATGGAAGAAAGTAAATGTGCAGTACTTGACAGATTATATTATCAATGGAAAAGAAAATAAGCTTGAGAAAAGATAAAAATATGAAACAATAGTAACTACCCTGTTCATCAAGATAACCCCTCACTCACCAGCTGTCCAATGGAATAGTCTCCCAGCATTTTCAGCGTCGGAATCACCAAGCCCGCCTCCTTGGCGAGCCAAGACCGCAGCTCCACGGCAATGAGCGAGTCCACGCCCAGCTCCACCAGCGACGTCTCCCTCGACACGGCACCATCCGGCAACAGCAGCTTGTCTTCCACCTTGGCGATGAACTCGGCCTCGATAATGGGCGCCGCCTCATCTGCGGTCGTCGCGGACGCCAGCTGCTCCCTCAGCGACGGTCGCGCCGCGCCACCTTCTAGCAACCGACGAGCGTCCCCCGACACGTCGTCGTCGTCGTCCTGGTGGCTGCTGTCGATGAAGTGCCACGCCTTTGCGATCTGGTACCACTGAATATCCGGCTGCGCGGCCGGGCTGGCCCTTTTGAGCCCTGCGATGATGTCCGGGTTGCGACCGGCCGCGGGTCGTCCCGCGAGGATGCCCTCGGCAAAGAGCTCGTGGAGATCCTGCTCCGAGGTGTTGTAGCAGCCCATGGCGTCGGCGATGCGGGCGCAACTTGGCGGAATCGGCGGCGTGGGAGACGTAGCCCACGCCCAGGATCGGTCCTGGGCTGATGACGCTGCCCACCAGGCCCCGGTCGCGGCGCTGGCGGATGAGGCTCGACAGGAAGGCGTTGGCGGCCGCGTATGCCGACTGCGAGCGGTTGCCCAGGTGGCCCGAGATGGAGCCCATGAGGATGAAGAAATCCAGGTCGGGGCCGGAATACACCTCGCTCAGCAAGATGCTGCCCTGGACTTTTGGTCTGGTAATGTCCTGCCAATCTGTAAAAGTCGTCTTGGAGAGCCACGCGTCTCGGATGACGGTCGCGCCGTTGACGACGCCGCCAATTTGGGGAAACTGCGCGAGAATGGCGCTACGGGTCTGTAGGATCGATGATTTATCCGTCACGTCCCTGCTTGGCCGTTAGAACATGAAATCCATATAGAGCGGGGAGGGGATACTCACATGGCCAAAAACAAGACCTTTGCCTCGTTGTTTGCCATCTCGTCAATCCACCACTTTTCTACCTTGGGATTTCGACTGGTTAGGACAAGATGGCGTGCGCCCCGAGAAATCATCCACTCTGCCACTGAACGCCCAAGGTTGCCGGTCATGCCGACCAGCAGATATGTCTTTGTGGGTGACAAATGCACCGTGGAAGCTGAAGGCTGTACTCTGACTGCAACCTTTTTGTCCTTGGTCCAGTCAATAATACCAAATAACTGGGCATGCGCACCGACTTGCTGGACATCCACGAGCGATGGAATGAGTCGTGATGCTGCCAACTCGAGTGCCTCGCACCGTGCGGTCTCAAGAAAGCCGCCGACTGTTGTTGGGTAGCGAACTTTGCCGAACATGGAAAGTTTGGCGGAGATATTGCGAAGACTATGCACATTCTCGCGACGCACGTGAGGTGCAAATATTGATTCCAAGTGACTCCCAAGCCCTTTGTCCGCGTTGCGCGATCTCTCTGCATCAAAGAACACCGCAGCCGAAGAAGAATGCGAACGTAGTAGACGCATGAGTTCGTGGTTGGAGGTCATCTCATGAATGGCTATCGTTGAGTAGCCTGCCAAAGCGCGGTTATCTGGGCCGGTCGTGACCAGTACTAGCTTCAAATCGAGAGAGGCTGCCGCCGTAGATATAGCCAGCTGCACAGCTTCATCAGCCTTGTATACAATGATGGTGCTACCTGTATCGACCCGACGCAGGAGAGTCTGTGAAAGGAGCGACAACTCAACACCGTAAAGGTATGCCGCTTCTTTGGCTGCGTTGACACTGCTAGGAACGGCTCGGCACCAGCTTAAAGGTGCTATTATGAGAGACTGGCGACTGCTCGATAAGGTGAGCACGCGCGCGCCTGTGCTTTGGTCTGCTCCGATAACGAGATATGACGGATCGGCTCCTTCGAATCTCAACGGTGACGAGGTGGAGTACCGAACACGGATCCGAACAGTTGCGCCTGTAGTCTCATCCCCAGCGGCTTCTGTGACTTCAAAAAGCCTTCCAGACTCTGCGACGCTAATATTTGACTTTTGCATATCCAGTTGGTCGTGAATGATGCGTCTACTTGACATGTAGCGCTTGTTTATCAAGGGCTCGCTCTTCAGCCGCGGAATCAATACTCTCCCACCTTCTACTCGTAATTCTGTCTCTGTAGACCATACGCGGCTTCGGAGGGCGTAGTCATTGTCAGACTTAACAAGTTCCATTCTAAGCAATTGCTCAGCGATGATGCTGGCCTGGACTGACTCCAAGCCATCAATGTTGAAGTGCGCATATCGCGCATGTGGATTCTCAAATGCAACAGACCGTAGCAGCCCATCGTTCCTGCCGATATGCGGATCTTTACTCTCAGAACCACACGAAATCCAGAGTACGGTGTGGCATGTATCAATAACTAGCTTCAGGCCTTCAAACTGTGGCTCCGTCATGTCCTTGAGCAATGGCCCATCGACATCCAGAATGAGAGCTGCAGACATTGGGGCAAGTTGTCCGAGATCTGAGGAATGCAGAGTTGGAGCCGTCACAATTCTCTTGAAGAATTGAGAGAGAGTTGCTTGCAGCTCATGAACAAGCTCCGCCGAGCACGGCGAGTTTCCTCCGATTATGTATAGATTCTCATTGGCTAGCTTTACATGCCCGGCATACGCGAGCGGCTCTCGGAGACATAGCATACTGTTGTCCACTGCTTGAGATACCAAGACGAAAAATGGCCGGGATTTATTTTCGTAACCGGGGCTGATTGAATCTAATCCAGAGAAACCAGCAGCCCGAAGTCTCGTGCTCCAACTTTCCAAAGCAACGGGCGGCCCATATCCATGACCACCTGACTCATTGAGCCATCCGTTTTCAAAACTCGAGTAGATGAATGAAACTCCCAGAATATCGGTATTTATGCAGGCTGCGAGTAGGAGGTAGCCTCCAGGTTTGAGCAGTGACCTCACTCGAGCCAAAGTCTCTTGCAGCGAGACAGTTGGGTGCATCAGATTTGTAGCAACAACAAGATCGTACGAATTCTCAGTAAATCCTTGCTCAGAAGGGCTCACTGACATATCGAGAATCCTGTAAATGAATCGTTCCGAGTACTCCGAGAAACGCTCCTTGGCTCCAGCGAAGGAGTCTGGCGAAGAGTCCGTATAAGTATAAGAGTAAAATGCTTGTCCGATACCATCAAGAATAGAGCCCGTGGTAGAGCCCACTCCTGCACCAATCTCTAAAACTTTCATATGAGGGTACCGAAATGTGATCTGATGTGCTACAGATCCCATCTGTTCCAGCAGGTCGCTATTCACAAGTTCTCTAGACAGTCGATGAAGGAAATCATGCTCGAGCTGAAGAACATCGGAGATTGCCGTCTCGCCACGGACGAGAGGAATCATGTTATCTCCAATTGCGCAAATTGCGCGAGAAATGAATGAATTGGCGTCCAGCTTGGCGCGGGTATTGTCGATGCTATCATTCAGCCACTCACTCGTGCAAACTTGATGCGTGTCCGCTTGGACGCTCTGTATAACATGGTTGAACCAACGCACGATCTTTTCTCCAGATGGGCAGTTTGAAAAGCTATCATTGACAGAGATACTCTCTAATAACTGCTTCATGTACAATATGGTGAGGTGCTCCTGAATTTTGGCCTCCTGGCTGAACTCAGTGGTAGATGGTACCTTGGATGCCATGACAGTAGGACATAGTGGCCCCCAAATAACTTCAGAAAACATGAGACGGTCGTCTACGGCGGTAGGAGCCATCAGAGGCGAGACCTTTACACCATCAAATTGAATAGCACAATTCCCAGCCCTGTCAAAGATTGCCGCATCACCTTCTACACCACTCTGGTCGGCGTCGGTGACTCGTGCGTCAAACTCGACTCTATCGTCAGACAAGCCACGAGATCCGCCAAAGAAGGGATTAATGGCGATTCTGGAGATGCCAGTCGGAACAAAAAGTGTGTAGAGTCTGCCATCATGGCATTCTCCAATGGCGGTGAGAAATCCCTGAAGAAGTGTATCCATCATGGCTGGATGTACGATAAGAGAGCTATCGGCGTCCATTGCGGCAGCATTCATCATGAATCCGCTCGCCAGATCCTTTTTTCTGCTGCACTTGGTAATGCCGCGAAATAAATCCTCGTAGCCATACCCAAACTCCTTCAGGTAGGAGTAGAGTTCGTCAACGTCTACCTCACTAAGATTTGGATGCGGGCTGTTTCTAGAGGGCAGAAGGGATCGATTCTGGTCGCCGAATGTCATCTCTATACTTCCATGAGCACAGCGGCGAAAAACTCCGGCAAAAGCAGCATGGCAGGAAAACTCGGCCGTTGCGCTTGAGTGTGAGGCGCTGGTTTGCCAATTTTGGACTTTGAAAAGGATCTCTACATCAGCCGATAGCGAGGAGCTATCTTTCAAGGCGATGGCATTGTCGATCTGCAGATTATGTAGCTGGATCAGACGCAGCGATCGGGTGCCAGCAATTATGGCTGCGGCCTCAACCGCCATCACAATGTATCCGGTCGCAGGGAAGACGATTTGAGATTCAATCTTGTGACCGCTCAGCCACGGAATCTCGGATGGGCGCAAGTAGTTCCTCCAACACCATTCTCCGTCCGTTGCGTAGGTGGTCGGCGTTCCAAGCAGCAAATGGGGGGCTTGCGATTTATAGGCAAACGCAGCGGAGACTCGAGACTCAGCCCAGTACGACTTTGCATGATCAAATGGATATGTAGGGAGGCTTTTCATCGCTGCTATCATGGAACTCGGACAGCTGCCAGACAGTTCCGCATAAGAGTGCAAACTGCAAGAAGCTGGTCCAGCAATAGCCCAGAATGAGCCAAGAGCTGCGGCAAAACAGTCTAGTCCACTTTCTCCACGAGTAAGAAGCGATATGTACGGTATGTTGGCAGAGTTGGCACTCGGTAAGCTGTCTGCCAGGGTTTGCCTCACCGGGCCCTTGAGCGCTGCATGAGGTCCCATCTCGACAACAAGATCTGGGGTGAAAGCTTGCACCGCTTCTTTTACTGCTTGAGTGAAGCAGACGGGCTCCAGCATGTTATCCACCCAATACGAAGCCTGCAAGGGTTCCAGTTCTGAGTGGCCAATTTCTCGCCCTTGTTTTAGGCTTGAGAACCACCTCGTGGACCGAGAAGCTTGGACCTTGATATCGGCGCTTTGCAAGGCCATTAGGTAGGCCTTGGAACATGGCTTCATGTGATGAGAATGGTAGGCCTTGTCAACTTTGAGAACTCTTACAAACTTCTGCTGGCTCTTTAGAAGATCCGCAATCTTGTCAATGGCATCGGAGTCGCCCGAGAGTGTCACACTCTGTGGTGAGTTGAATGCGGCAATATTAACACGCCCACGGAACTCCCGTTGGTTGCACAGATCTCTTGCCTCGCTCACACCCATCCCTGCAGCGGCCATCGCACCGGAATGCCTACCTGAACCAGCCAATTTGGCCACCAAGCCTCGCAGGTGCGCAATTCGAATGGCGTCCACCGCAGAGATGACACCTGCAGCATACGCAGCGGCAATCTCCCCTGAAGAGTGACCTGCGACGGCTGATATGCTGAAACCGATTTCCCGTAGTAGATTAACTTGTACAATTTGCAAGGCAGTGCACAGTGGCTGTGAGATGGCGGCCTCACTCAGACGGGAAAAGTCTTCTGCCGCTGCAATTTCGTCCATCAACAAATAATTTGGACGGTACTGGGATGGCAGGCCATCAAGAGAGTCTTGCAGCTCGTCAAGCCATCGCTCAACTTGAGGTAAGGCAAGTATGAGGTCTATGCCCATGCAGGGCTATTGAGAGCCCTGGCCGGTGAAGATGGCCAGGACTTGTTTAGGGCCAGAGCCAGTCTTCTGGATCATGGATGACAACGGATTGCCCTTTTCTTGTCTTTTCGCTAATTCCGCATCAATTTTGCTGTGTAGGTCCTGAGTGGATGACGCATGGATGAGAAACTTGTGAGTGAAAACGTCTCGTCAGGAAAAGAGGTGAATGGCAAGGTGAATATAGTCGGTATCGTTATAAGACGAGAGATAGTGACTCCAAGAATGAAGTAGAGCAGCAAGACTTTGCTCAGATGACGCCGAAAACACGAAAGGAAGTGGCACAGCAGCCAATGTTGTCTGTCCATCGCTGGGGCAGCCCTGGTCATTCTTTGAGACCACACCGTCGTAGCTTTCAAGGATTGCGTGAGCATTTGTGCCACCGAAGCCGAATGAATTAACAGATACTCGACGCGGCACGCCTTCAGGGAGCTCCGGCCAAGGCTGCCATTTAGTCGCGACACACAAGTTGTGATAGAAAGCCTCAATCTTGGTGTTGAGCACATCAAAGTGAAGATTTGGGGTAATGAAACCATGCTGAATTGACATGGAGGCTTTTAAAAGCCCGGCCAATCCTGCTGCTCCCTCAGTATGGCCAATGACAGTCTTAACAGACCCAACGAGTAGTTTATCCCTTGTAGTACCGTTTACTTTTGCCTCTGCTGGTGGGAGATGTCCATTTATGCAATTCATCCCGGAGTTTGTTGTTGGCAAATCATTAACGGCGCCGTTTACTTTTGTGTCTGTGGCTGGATTCACCTTGCCACTGCCATTGAATTTTTCATTTGGCGATGGGAAGAAGACCTCAGCAATAGCGCTAGCTTCTTGAGGGTCTCCGGCCTGCGTTCCGGTACTGTGAGCCTCAAAGTACTGGCAGCGACCCTCTAGCACATCCGGCCTTAGCCCAGCCTTTGCGTACGTTGATCGGATAAGCCGCGCCTGTGCCTCTCCGGAAGGCATGGTGATTCCCTTTGTACGCCCATCTTGGTTTATATTGGTCTCTCGAATGACACTCTCGATGTGGTCGCCGTCCGCAATCGCATCAGAAAGCCTTTTGAGAACAACTGCGGCGATGCCTTCACCGCGAGCGTAGCCGTCAGCATTGGCATCCCACATTTTCCCGCTCCCAGTTGGAGAGAGCATATTCAGAGGGGAGGCAAAGATGAAGAAAGCCGGGGCCATGATAAGATTTGTGCCGCAGGCCACGGCCATTCGGCAACTACCCTCTCGAAGAGCCTGAACTGCTAGGTGGACTGCCACCAAGCTTGAGGAGCAGGCTGTATCTATTGTCATTGACGGCCCGTTCCAGTCGAAATAGTATGATAGTCGGTTGGATAGGTTGTTGCGGGCGACACCGGTTGGTGTGTACTGTGGCGCGTGATCTGTATCTCTGAGGAGAATTTGGTTATAGTCATCGAACATAGTTCCACAAAATGCTCCTGTTGAAGAGCCTTGGAGGGATGACGGCCGGATTCCAGCTCTTTCAATGGCCTCATACACAGTCTCGAGCAGAAGACGCTGTTGCGGGTCAATGCCCTCGGCCTCCATTGCAGAGATGTTGAAGAAAGATGCATCAAAGCACCGAATGTCTTCGGACAGGAAGTATGCATTTTGAATATCAGTGGTGCCGTGATGCTTACTGTCGGGGTGGTAGAATGCGTCAACGTTGAAGCGGTCCGTCGGCACTTTGGAGGACAAGTCGACGGGTTCCCTCAGCAGCGACCAGAATGTAGACGGCGATGACGCTCCACCGGCGAATCTGCAGCCAGAGCCGATAATTGCTATAGGTTCATTAGAAGTCATTTCAAATCTAATGATATATCACAATAAAAATGGATGGAAAGTGGTCGTAACAGCGGAATGAGAGTTATTTGAGGTGATTGAGAGCAGGGGGAATCTGTCCCGGCTAATTTGCCTATATAATTCTTCAAAATCGGTGATGATGGTGATCAAGTAACCTCTTTGTGATTAAAATAAGCACTTGTAATTTATTTGTCGTTTGTTCTTGTCAGAGATGAGCGAGAACATTCTATTCGCTGGTTTTCTTTGCCACCACCTCGACTGAGCTAAAAAAAAAAAAAAAAATACCCGAGCTCACTTAATGTGATACAAGCGAGGATTTTGTACTGATACATCAAGTACATCAATCCGTATCCCGGTGATTTATGCGAGTATGATATCTTCCGAGTCTGGGCTGTCGTATCTGCACCGGTGGAGTTTCAGCTCGATGATGTCGTTGCGTATTGCCAATCTTAGTTGACAGTAAAACATGTGTTAGATGACGGACACACTGAATAGGTAGCAATGTGGAGAAGAGGAGGGATCTCTCGTGTGACGACCGGGTTGCCCACGTGTAGGTTCAGAAGCAGAGGCTATATTTCCAAAATGCTTTCACGTCCGCAACTGCAAATCACGACAGCCGAATGGGAATGATCATCTGATTTCACAAAAAAACATGAACTTCCAGCTTCCTTCTAATGCTTTATCCAGCCCACCTCGGAGGAATATCAACGATGCTGTCAAGGTCACACGTTACTCGGTCAGTTCGCAAAATTGGACTATGAAAATGTTTTCAGGTAGGCTTTCATGGCTGACTTGAGCAAACTTGGTACAGATCGTCCGCGATGGCTTCAAGTTGACAACATGGCTTGCACTTGGTGCTTCCATACAGTCAATCATCTCATTTCTGTTGCCTCCCGTCTGTGCTGCGGCTCCTGTGACTATACTGTTAACGTATCGATTCCTACGCACTGTTCTTTCCCATAACGGCTTAATCAATCATAAACAGATGGACGGAGTGCTACTGGAAAAACACTGCGTGCCAGCGTCTAACACGGAAGTCAACCCATTCGCACAGCCTTCAGGACAGCAAGTAGCCGTCCTCATCTTGGCTGCACGATCAAACCAGTGAGCAATGTCTGGCTAGCTATATCAAATTCTGCGCTGACTAGCATTTGTAGTGCTCTGGGCATCTTTGGACCTGGCTATCGAGACGTCTCTAGCTATATAAATGACATGGTTGAAGATCTGTGGGAGAATGCAGTGGCCCATGGTTGTAAGTATTTTATCTCGATTTATGACTTTTTAGTACTATGCTAAACGGCAGTGCAGTCCTTGGTCAAACAACCTGGTTAGCTGCGAATGAGCGTCACACCAACAACCAAGTCATGGTGATATGCTACTTCCAGTCCATGGAGCAGCTGCATCGTTATGCCCATGGGTCTCTGCATCGTCAAGCCTGGCGCTGGTGGAATAAAATCACTGCAACCCACCCACACTTGAGCATCATGCATGAGATGTACCACGCACAAGAAAACAACTGGGAAAACATATTCATCAACAATCATATGACTGGAATTGGTGAGTCGTCTTTGAAATGTGCAACCAGTTCATGTCGTTAACTCGCAATGGTTCAGCTTCCATGCAAGCCATGCCCAGCCTCGATGGTGGAAACCGCTTGCCACTGGTTGATGCCAGTCGGGGCAGAATGCAGACTCAAATGGGTCGACTAGGGTGCGGGGATGGCAAAGAGAATGAAAATTATGGTCTTTCGCCGTACAGCCCGCTTCATTAGATTGTTTACCACGCATAGTGAGCAACGTGGACTCGGGCTTGGTGTTTCAGCCTAAAAATACCACCAAGTAGTCAACGTCCTAACAAAGATGCTGCCAGTTTGAAGCCAGGGACACCTCCATAGAGGACACCACCAATATAGGCCGTGCCACCGATGTCTGTGCATTACTTTGCGTGACTCTTATCTCAGGTTTCAGAGGTACAATTCAGACAGTGTGTGGATTATACTAGCCATCCCGGCTTCGTTCACATATGTGGTGTACTTCATAAGGCAGCTCGTATAGCAGCCAAGCCAACTGTAAAACAACAAGAGATGGGCCGGCATCCGTGCGCTCTTTTTTCTTTGTGCTCATGTAGTGCCTCCTTCAGCCAGACACAGCTATGCTTGCCAGTCATATTATTAGATTATTGCATTTAGAGATGTATCGCTCGGCAAACGTTTTAACTGGTTATGATATCGGTAACAATCCTCCGAACAAGATGGGTACTGTTGAGGCGCATAGGGCGTCGAACTTGTGCCACATCTCAGCCTACAGTAGTGCGACGGTATTACCAATATTATTACCAACTTGAATAAATAAACACCCATTCGTATGCGGCAAGGATCTAGTAATTCACTAGCCACTGGTTTAAATCAACGCTTCGATATATGGACATTGGCCAAATTATCCCGGTGTTTGGGTATGATGATTTTACCTTTTCACGCACTGAAGAGATGTTGCAGGGCAAGTGGAGCGTTCACCTAGCAAGGATACGAGCTACCGGGAACGGCACGATCCGGCCTGTGGCTTGTAGCCAGTGACGATCGGCTTGAATGCCGGTTGCACTACTCCGTACATGTGCAGCAAATGACATGGCGTCGTTCAATAGTGCACTGGATAGTGTACATTCAAATGGACATTGCTAGAATACCACGGCGCGGTAAGTAGGCTAAATAAAGCAAGCTACATGCTTTACTATCTGCGCAGAGATTAGAGTCTCGTGCACTATCATACATGTCGGCGCATTTTCTCACAAGTAGACGAGTTGAAATTGAGGCACTCGAGCGTGTTGTCAAAATGATCCGTGTATCTTTCAAGGTGACATCCAGCTGCTTGACTCTATAAACGGAACACCATGGAAGTCTGCTCCATTCATCGCCTGCATGATTCTGGCTAACATGGAGTTCTCTTGATACAAGTGGAATCAATGTATCGAATCACTTGGAGTATCAGATCAGTTCTTGACACCTTTTCTACCCGTGTTCGTGGCCATGCACTTAGCCCCAGTTGCTGGAGACTTGTCACCCCACCGATGTGGTAGCTTGGTCCAAGGCTTTTTACAATGCTGTCCACTTCTGACATGGCTACTTCTTCGCCAATATTTGTCTTCTCAAAGACTACGTATGGCACCTCTGCTCCGTCAGAAACTGGAACGCCAACAACCAGCACCTATGTCGCAGTTAGTGACGCGCTTCGGCAGTCCTGAAAGATCATGCGGTTCCAAGCATACCCGATCTCTGAAACTCGTCATTAGATGGTCTTCAAGGGTGGAGGGGAACACAGGCCCCTCCTTGGTCCTGATTATATCTTGGCTCCTACCAAGAATGTAGAGTAGACCGCTCTCATCCATGACGGCAACGTCACCTGTCCGGAACCATTTGCCACCCACATCCACGTATTCATTTGATCGGTCCATAGCACCCATGTAGTTGCTAAAAACGGCGTCGCCACCAACATGCATCTCACCCAGCACACCGCGCCGAACAATCTGCCCGTCTTCAGCGACGATCCTGACGCGTGCACCGGGCATAACGGTGCCTGAGGAGACAGCACCCATATGCGTCGGGGGGTTCGTCGGGAATGATACTGGCCACCCAAGCACGCCCACTGCTTCTGACATGCCCCATATCGGATAGAGTGGTGTACTTGGAACTACCCTTTGCAGGTCCTTGATCTCAGCTGCTGTCACCACAGCGCCAGTGACGAAAACACTACGGAGAGATTTGACTTTTTCCATGGAGAAATCTGGAGCTGTGAAGATCTGTCGAATATATTCCGGCATATGGCCTATGATGGATACTCTATATCTCTCAATGGCATGTAGAG
Source organism: Zarea fungicola (assembly GCA_900169235.1). Classification (NCBI taxonomy): domain Eukaryota; kingdom Fungi; phylum Ascomycota; class Sordariomycetes; order Hypocreales; family Cordycipitaceae; genus Zarea; species Zarea fungicola. The sequence continues at coordinate 81,144 of FWCC01000025.1, forward strand.
TGGAGCTGGGAGAAAACTCCCCGGCTGGTATGACGACCGCACCAGCATTATGCCAGCAATAGTATAGCATACCAAATGCCACGGTCTGTGAGTTTGATGTGATAACAGCCGAGACAGGAGTAGGTGCCGGCGTCGGGCCAGCCTTTGGAGGGGTTCTGGTTGCCGTGCTAGCGAGAAGAGTTCGGACTGTCTTTTGGACGCACTTTGGCAGGCCAGATGATCCACTGGTAAAGATGGTGGAGACAATTCTATCAAGACTATCAGATGCAGGATTTGCCCTGATGGGAGTTTCATCATTCGCAAAGCGCGTCGCTGCAATGTCACATAGGCTCAGCCAGCCCTGCCGTGGAGTCGATACGGGCCCAAGACATAGTCCCAAGAACGGTGTCACGGTCTTGTCCCGAATTCCATCGATCCTGGCAGCATCTGCGTCATGTTCCACCACGATGCTGGAAGGCGTCAGCAACTGCAGGCATCGATGCAGCTCAGCCTCAGTGTCCGGCCTGAGAAGGGTCTGGGACAGGCCGGCACTGTTGTAGCAACTCAGCGCCGCCACCCACACCAAAAGGGCCCATTCCGAGCCACTCGGGATGAGGTAGGCCACAGTTGAATTGGGCATTATTACTTGCTCTTCAAAGACGGCTGCAAGTCGGGTTGCCCCACGCAGGAGCTGTGTATAGCTCCAAGTCAGACAATCTGCCGATGGAGTGGACGGTCCAACGAGCCCTTTCAAATGATCAACAGGTTGCTGTGCCACAATCAGCGCTGTTTTATCCGCAGAGAGTTCCATTCCACGCTGCAGAAGTGACCATGCGGAATTGCCCGCGAAGGGCCGTGGTGGACCGCCGTCCAGTTGGGCGAGCGAGCTCTCTTGCTTCTCGCTGGATGCTGCTCCATTTGACAACTTGGGCACTGACAAATTGGCCACGTCCTGCATTTTGATGAATAGCAAAAACTGGTGGGATGAGTCTGGTGAAAAATCCAGTTTGAGCAGAGCAAGTCAATAATCGTTTCGTGAAACACGGCGTGAAGCTTTATATGCATATGCCTAGTCAGCGTTCCGTTCTGTTACCACGGAGACAACACATCGGAGTGACCATCTTTCCGACAATTGCCATGGTTACCGAGATAAGAAGACTATTTGCACACAAGTGGAAACGAGACTTCGAGACGCTGGAGGACAGCACATGCCGGTTACAACACTGAGCCGCAAGGTGGGTAAGATGACACAAATCGGGTTGTTAGTTCAATGCAAAAGATAGTAATGCAAGACAGTGTTTGGCTGGGCTAGTATTTGGGTTGTAGGCTTGCACTATCACAGAGGCATAAAAGAGACCTTCTCAGCCCTAGAATCGCAACACCATCTTTGTGCCACGTCGGATAAAATACTTGGTAGAGACAAGCAGATTCGTACCGGTACAAGTTGGTACATCGTGTTACATAGCCTTATCTCGCCAGGGGCGGCGAATAAATGTTCTCGGAATAGTTCTCCAGTAGCTAAGTCTACGTTGACCGCCCCCCGGTATCGGGAAATTCAGGTTTGCTCTACTTCTCTCACCATCTAATGGTAGTCTCTAATCCTACATCCACACACACAGCTTGATAATGGCGTCTCGCAGCCCGCCGGCTGCATCAGAGACCGCAGTAGAGACTGCAGCGTCGCAGAGCTCCCACCCGAGTAATATTCCAGTCGCCAGTCAAGGTGCCAGGCCGCTGCGCTCTGAAATTAACAATGTTGCTCTTCCTATATGGCGGTTCTGGCTTTTGGCCGTCGGGTGCGCCGCCCCCCTGTCCTATGTGAGCCAACGTCCGGGCGCTGACTGTGTCTCTGCAGCATTTGTCTTGGCCTCTTTCTCTCTATGATTGATACCTCGGTGGTTTCAACTTGTCTATATACAATAGGGTATGAGTTTAAAGCAGCGCAGTCCGTCAACTGGGTGGCCCTCGCCTATTCCTTGGCGCAGCTGGGATGCGCCGCCTCGTTCGCGCAGCTCTCCGATGTCATTGGGAGACGAAATTGCTTCATTGCGGCAAACATGATTTTCTTTACATTCTCATTGGCATGCGGCTTCTCGCAGAGCATTAATCAGCTCATTGCATTTCGCGCTCTGCAGGGAATTGGTGGTTCCGGTCGGTGCCCATTCTACCTCTGTTCAAGACAATCTTTCGCATTCTAATATGCTGTCAGTGTAGGCCTCTACTCATTACCCATGATCATACTACCTGAAATATGTCACCTACATCTCACACAGTACATTAGCGCCTTGTTGCAATTGTCATCGCCGGTTCTTCCGTTCTGGGGCCTGTTCTGGGTGGCATCTTGACGCACGATGCAACATGGAGATGGGCGTTCTGGATCAAGTGTGTATTAACTTGGTCTGACCATTGCGTTTCGCTTCGGCTAATAAAATCTCATAAAGTGGCCCGGTGTGTTTTGCGTCCACAATGACCTTTGCATTTCTGTGGCCGCCGGCAAACTGCCTTCGCGGTAGCCCGCAGCGACTCTCGTGGAAGTCGTTTGATGCCATCGGCACATTCCTACTTATTTCGGCGGCGGTTCTCGTCGTGTTTGCCTTTCAAAATTCTGGCGAGTCTAGACATGGTGTTTGGGGCGGTGCAGTTTTTATTGCACCCCTGGCACTTGGCATATGTAGCTGGGTGGCACTCTTTGCGTGGGAGTATACGGTCGATCGGAGATTAAGACCAAGTATAACGCCCGCGTTTCCCATTGGTCTCTTTCGCAACAGAACCTACGCATCGGGAGTGCTAAGTACCATGACAACTGGCTATCCGTTGCTGCTCATACTATTTTCGTCTACGACACGCACACAAGTGGTAGGTGGGAAAAGTGCGCTGATGAGCGGCGTGATGCTATTGCCAATGCTGGGGACCATTGCCGTTGGTGGCGCTGTTGCCGGCAAGATCAACAGGTTCAAGTACAGCACATCTAAACTTATTCTGGCCGGTACATGTCTGGTGCTTCTTGCATGCGGACTTTTGACTACGGTACGTGGATCAGAGGATGATGCAAAGGCTCTCGGATTCCTGGTGTTTGCCGGGCTTGGATTCGGTCTGTTGACCACTGCGGTGACGATTATGGCGACAGTGGAGTCCTCTCTTCAGGATCGAGGTATGTTTTACAAGAGCTGATCGTTGAACTGTTGTGTCATTATACGTGCTGATGTATTCCTATAAGCTTCTGCCCAAGGGACTTTGGCGCAGCTGAGAGTTCTGGGGGGAAGTCTCGGCATTTCCGTGTCAACCGTCCTGCTACACCATGAGCTATCAAAGCGCGTAGCGAATATTGTGAGTCCACGAGAGTTGTCGGCGCTTGGTGGCAGCTTGACACACCTTTCGCCTGCCGAGCGAGATTTGGTTCGGGCGGCGTACTCGGAAGCTTTTCGCCAGGGCATGGTATCCGCGACTGTCGTGTCTGGCGTGGCTGTTTTGGTCGCGTTGGGTGGCTATCAGAGGGGACAAAGGAGTGTGACAAAGAAGACACAAGGGGCGTAATTTTCGTTCTTGGCAGCCTTTTGGTGAGGCTCTGTTTCAAATTAAGCAGCGATGAGTGTGATGATGTAGATATTGAGCGACGGTATTCTGTATCTAGACCGACGGTACTCTGTATCTAGACCGACTTGGTACTAAGATGGGAAAAGTATAGGTATTTCTGGAGGAGAGCTGTCGATGAAATGCAAGTAAGAAAGACCATGGCATTATATTTTACCGAATTTTTATCATGGCTTTGTCTCTATTCGTCTGAATATCTCATACAAAGAATCATGGTCTGAGCACCATTTTCTCGTCTATGGGAAGGCAACGTCCTTTTGCAGCCGCGTTTTAGATTGACAAGTAATTTTTTTTAAAAAGAAAAATGGAGAAATGTTCGAGGAGATTAGAGAGCGATGCTTGATGGAAGCTTCAACATCGACATAAGGTGCCCGTTTGCATGTTGATGACTTGGTCGTTAAGTTTGTGTAGGTACTCTGGTACTTGGTTTTTATCGAGCTCCAGTGGCAACGGCCGCTAAACGGCCGCTAAGGCTTTGTGCAACGGCGGAGGCCACTGCTACTACAGTGCAGCTTGAGTTTCTAATACTGGGTACTTGTGGCTCAACGCCATAGCATGTGGTGCGCCACACTAGCCACTCCTGGGACAACATAGCGTTTATTTTTTTCCTTTGCAAGAAATGGCCTTTTTATTTGTTTTATTTTTTTTATTTACTTTATTTGCTATACTTACTCTACCTGATTTATTTACTTTATTTACTTTATTTACTTTGTGTCTTATACATTCATGTTTCCTCTTTGCCAATTTTGAACCCTGTCAAGTCCCCCCTCAGTTTCCCGATTTGATTGGCTGAAATCTACTTTTATGGGGCATCCAGCACGTGACACTTCTGCCGTCTTGTCCAACGCAGGTTTGACGCCCGTGTGCCACCCAAGTCACCAGTCACCAGTCATCAGTCACCAGTGCCGCCTCGCAAAGCACCGACCGACACGACCCAAATCATTAGCACACCTCGATATTCTTTATCATTCTTCCACGCCCAATCCGCTGCTTGTCCAGCGACCAATGAGAATCTCCGCGTCTATTCGCTAGCTGTATGTGCGCCTCGCAATGGCCAGCCCAACCCGCTTCTGCCATGCCGCCCTCCACTTCTGTCTCCATGCCATGCCTCCCTCGTTGAAAGTCTTCTCCAGCATCTTCTTCCTCCCACTAACCGGCCCTTGCCTTGACCAGATCACCCCCGGCCCCAAAACTCCAGCGCCCTGCAGCCCGCAGCTATGCACATCTAGATTCTCGCGTTTTTTCACTCTCTTTCCTTGACGACAGACATAGTTTTCTCCGCGTCAAAGCGACCGCGCGCTGCTCCACCCAAGCTTCCCCAACGACCTTGAAAGCTTTACCGCTCCGCCTCTCCTTGCAGCTAGGGCTTCTGCCGTGGTTCCAAACGCATCGCCCGCTGCCTGCTCCTGGACCTGTGTATGCCCAGCCAGCCTCCTTCTCCTCGTACCAAGTCCATGCGCGAATGCGAGCTTCATCCTCCGACCCTCCTTATCAGCCGCCAAGCATCACATATCGCCTGGCATCGATCTCGTAAACGTCACACAACGCGTTTCCAGCGACAAATGGTTACCGACATTAAATTTAACACGTTCGCATCACTAGACCCGTCACCAGTGTCCCAATAGTCTGTTGTGCATTCTCCTTTGCCAACAGAGCTTACCGTGGGGCCAATTTATTTTTCATCAGCCAATCGATTCCAGACCTAGCAGCTTGCTATCGGCATGTACTCGCAGAATCACCAGCAGGGCCATGCTGCCCGGCTGAATGGTGCTGGGAGAGGAATGCCCGGCATGCTCTACAACTACCAGCAGCATGCACAGCATCACCCCGCCCAGGCCCAGCACCACCAAGGCTTGCAGCATGATCACGGACTGCCCACCTCCAATGGCCTCGGACACCACTCTCCTTTTCCTTCCGGCGTGCTGTCTGCTTCTGCCCAATTCAACTCCACCCTGCAGAATGGACACACTTCACAGTCTCGAGGCGGGCCCGTGCCCCAAAACGAAATGTGGCAGGAGCAGCTGCGATCACACAAGGAGTGTGAGCGCGCTCACTCTGCCATGACGGACCAGCAACAACCCCACTACTACGCACGACTAAAAGCATCCGAGAACAAGGGTATTGGTGGCCCGCCGCCATCCAGTGGCAGGGCTCAACCAGACGGCGAGAACGAGCTTGCCGAGAGGCGCAGACCCTGGGATGTGAGCGACGAAATAACCCGTCAAGATTGGCACAACATGGATATGAGTGGCCAAGGACTGCGAAACCTTGCACCTGCCCTCTTCAAGTACCAATTCCTAAATGAGCTATACATTGCCTCCAACAAGCTCTCCAAGCTGCCCAAGCAGATTGGCGATCTGAGGCAGTTGAGGCACTTGGATGTGTCCTACAACCAGCTCACCGAAGTTCCCGCCGAGCTAGGAATGTGTACCTTTCTAAAGCAGCTCCTACTTTTCAACAACAATATTCAAGAGCTACCGTTTGAGCTTGGCTCCTTGCACGCGCTTGAAGTCTTGGGCATTGAAGGGAATCCTTTAGAGCCTGGTCTAAAGCAAGAGATTATGGAAAAGGGCACAAAGAGTATAATCAATGCCTTTAGGGAGAATGCGCCAGGTTCGTTTGTGGAATCACGATGCCGCCGTCCGTTACTAACCCCTCCGCAGTTCCCCCCGAGCCCGAACCCCGCAAAGCAGTCGTTCTGCAGGAGGATGTTTCGCCAAGTCTCGAGCGAATTAGAGTCTTCTCGTGGAATATTCTGTGCGATAAATATGCCACTCCGCAAGTGTACGGCTATACACCGAGCAGAGCGCTGAAGTGGGATTATCGACTCGACTGTATTCTCAAGGAGCTGCGCTTCCGCAACGCCGACTTCCTGACGCTCCAAGAAGTATCCACAGAAGCCTACCGAGACGAACTGAGCCCCGAACTTGCCAAACACGACTACCGAGGCGTACAGTGGCCCAAATCGCGAGCCAAAACCATGTCGGAGAAGGATGCGTTGGTGGTTGACGGCTGCGCAGTATTCTGGAAGCAAAGCAAATACCAACTACTCGACAAACAAGTGATAGAATTCGCCACGATTGCCATTAATCGCCCCGATATGAAGAAGGAGCACGATGTCTTCAACCGAGTCATGCCCAAGGACAACATTGCAGTCATGTGCTTCTTTGAATCTCGTTCCACTGGAGCTCGCTTCATCCTTGTCAACGTCCACCTTACATGGGAGATGGCCATGGCTGATGTCAAGCTTATTCAGACGGGCATCCTTTTGGACCAAATCACTAAATGTGCGGAGAAGTACTCGAGGTGGCCAGCATCCACCGAGAAGAAGATGATTGTTCCGCCCGCCGAGGAGGGTAACGGCAGTCCTCCGCCTCAACCGGAATTCGTGCCCAGCCAAGAATATCGCAGCATTACCGAAATCCCACTAATTCTCTGTGGTGACTTCAATTCGACCCAGAACTCGGCAGTCTTTGAGCTTCTCTCCAAGGGTCGTGTCGCGCCGGATCACCCTGAGCTGGGCAATCATCAATATGGTACCTTTACGCGCGATGGAATCGAGCACCCGTTCAGTCTGCGCGACGCCTATGCACCAACAAGAGGCACAGTGGACGAAATGCCATGGACAAACTACACGCCCGGGTTCTCCGATGTCATTGACTACATTTGGTACTCGACCAACACTCTGGAGGCTGTCGAAGTGCTTGGGCCGACGGACAGTGCCGATCTTAAACGGATCCCGGCATTCCCCAACTGGTGGTTCCCGGCCGATCACATTCAGATCATGGCTGACTTTGTAGTCAAGGCACGAAAGGACAAGAAGCAAAGTAGCCAAGAGCGGGAACACAATGTGGGCAGCTCACGGCGTGGTTAGACATGAACTGCCACGGGGTGTTTTGCAACAAGTCACAAGAGTAGCATTACACTTTGATAGTATGCATCACCACAAGATACGGAAAGGGTAGGGGTCTTTTTTTTTATCTTGATGAAATCCAATTTATGTAGATGAGTATGGTCTGTTTTTTGGGTTCTCTCTGAACTGGAGTTTTTTTACCGGACGGACGCGGAAACGGGTGGAAACTGGGAAGGGAAAGGGAAGGGAAAGAAGTCGAGGGAACTTTTTTTTATTTAGGTACTGCCAAAGAAGGGAAGGGTTTTCTTCTGGTGTGGATGATTTTTTTTCTCTTTTTCGTGTCACGGAGAAACGGAGGGGAGGGAAATAAAAGGAAAGGAGGGCAGACATAAGTGGTGTGTACGTGCCCTTCTCGTTTCTTGTTCTTGTAAGAATTGTAGGAGTTGAGGGCGATTTATCTTGTTCTTTATCCTCTGCTTTTTGTTGCGTTGATTTTGGTTTTGCTATTCTGCGCAGCATTGTTGTTTGAATTTCACTTTTTTTCAAAGCTTTTCTTTTATGTCTTTATCTTTGCCAGGGTTTTGTTGCAGCGAAGTTGGTGGGCTCGTGGGAGAAGGAGCCGAAAGTTGGACAGCAGCGTGAATACAAAGTCACTGAAACTTTTACTACGATTTGCCAATCTCCGAGGTGACATGTTTTTTTTTTCTTTTCCAAACTTGGTAGAATTCTTACTGTATGGCTATGGACGAGTGTAGTTAGAGTTCTTGTGGCAATTCATCGTCGACGTTGGAGGCAAGACCAGATGTCTGGATGAGATGGAAGCGCTCCTGGCGACCATATACCCACTCAAAGCCGGTTTCCGGATCCCAATAGACGTCCTCCTCGAGCGGGAAGCTAAAAGTGGCGTTGAACTCGGGCACAAAGTGGTCCGCACGGAGCTCGACGCTGTACCAAGTCTTGGGCAGGAGTGGCAAGTCGCCCAGGATAGGAACTTGATCCTGGAGATTCGTCATACCAATAACTGTGCCGGCAGAGTGGCCCCAGTCACCAATGGCATGGCAGTAAATCTTGCCCTCGAGGCCTTCGTCCTTCATCTCGCGGCGAATCGCCGTCAAGATGGTATTGCCCGTGTGGCCCGGCCGCATATGCTTGCGGGTCATGTCCTGCAGGCGGTTCCCTTTGCGCAGGCCATCCCGGAACCCCTGGGGCACGTCCTCGTGCGAGGTCTGGCCGGGGTACAGCACGTATGCGAGGTGCTGCGTGTCTGTATTCATGCCCAGCGCCGTCACGCCAAAGTCTACATGTAGCAAGTCACCATACTGAATAGTCTGCTGCTGCTGCTCGTCATCGCTCTTCTTCGCGTCCTCCGCCGCATCATCATCGTCATCAGGAGTGGCAGCGCCCCAGGGCGTATCAGGCTTGATAATCGTCACGCTGGGCTGAAACCAGGTGGTGTAGTTGAGGCTCTGAATCTGCTCGCGCATCCACCACTCCACGTCCGCGGTCGTCGTGGTCCCCGGCGTGATGACGCGCTCGCTGAACCCTTCGGCGATGATGGCCCACGCCGTCTCCTGCATGCGTCGGTACCAGGGGAGGCGGGCGTCAATCTGCGTGCCAATGTACTCGACGGCGAGCATGGGCGCGGCGTCGAGGACGAACTTGTCGGTCCACACGTCGCCGAGGCCGCGGCGGGCGGCGGCGAGCTCGCCGGCGTGCAGGCCGGACGCAAAGGCGATTTCCGGGTGCGCATTGACGGCGATGCGGGACGGGTTGTGGCGCGCAAAGAGGCCGCGGATGTCGTCCCAGACCTGCGGCGTGTTGTCGATGAAGGTGTACGACGTGGGCAGGGCCGCGTCGGCGTCGTCGGCGGACGGGGCGAAGAAGAGGAGGGTGGTGCGGCGGCGGGCGGAGAAGGCGCGGGTGAGGGACCAGAAGACTGTTTCCTCGGCGTATTCGCGCTGGCTAATCTGTGATGGATGATTTGTGTGGTTAGTGGATGAGTGAGTGAGTGAGTGAGTTAAGAGGTGCAAGACATGAGACACACTCGGCCCGCCAGTGAAGAGAAGCCAACTGGGAAGGATTTCAATTACAAAACGTACCAGCCAGGCATCAACGCCATGTTTTTTAAGAAGTCCAGGGATCGCCTCTCTGCGCTCTGCGAACCATTTGTCCTGGAGAGCGGCCTGCTCGCGCAGTGAGGGGAGGAGCTGGCAGCTCGGTGTCTTGGCACCGGCGCAGAGAGGCGCAACAGCAGCCCAGGCCGTCGCGATGAGTGTGAGCTTCATGACTCTATGCTTTGTCGCACTTGACTTGTCCCAAAATCAATTCGAAAAGCAGCAATGATGGTACTAAATGGCCACTTCTCAATTGGATGGAAGTGTACGAGCAAGCACAGTAGGATCCGGGAAGCCGTGCCGTAACTTGGGGGGGCGCACTTTTGAAACGCCGGCTCGGCAGCTCCACCCACGCCGATGATGCCATCCGGCCGGCTACCAGCTTATACATCCATCACAAACTAATTTTGGAGTCTATTCATTCATGTATACAACGCTATGTACTTGTAAATGGGGGGTAGTAATATATACAGTATACGGCTTCTTTTATCCAAGCCTCATCTATAAATACAGAGCTCATCCACGTGCCACCATGTAAATGTCGCCCTTGCCTTTAGCTCTAATTCAGCAGGATGTCGTACCCGTCCTTTGTGATTCGCACCTCGTCGGCGCCGAACCCATACTTTCTTCTAATTAGCTCAAATATAATCAAGCCCGCGCTTGTGCTGGGCACCTGCCGAATCGCATTCCACCAGAACCCGCGGTACAGCCACCGGCTCAGCGAGACGCCGTCCGCCGCTGCTTCGGCCGCACAGCCCGCCAGAGTCTCCTGGTAGGCGTGGTAGTAGGCGCGCATCATGCGGAACCGCGGCACCCTCCGCTGCTTCTCCGGGGATTGCGAGGCAGAGGCGGCGGCGGCGGCGGCGGCCTCGCGGTACCGCGTCGCCTTGGCGTCGAGATCCTCCAGGTGGTCCCAGTGCTTGACCTGAAAATGCGTGAGCGGGTGCAGAAGCACCTGCTGCATGAACGAAGCGCTGATGCCCGCGGCGAGGAGGAACATGGGCTCAATGGCATAGTGCGGCCGTATGATGCTAATGTCGCTCCTCTCTCCATCGTCATTGTCGTAGCTGCTGCTGCTGGCAGATGTCGTCGTAGCAGCAGCAGCAGTAGTAGTAGTAGTAGGTCGCTTGGAGGCGAGCAGGTCGACAATGTCCTGGCCCAGGCCGCCGTAGTACCACGTCACGAAGCGGTAGTAGCCCTGGGCCTTGACGTACTCAAACGCGCTGAAGAAGACGGCGGACCCGAGGCTGTCCTTGGTCAGGGACAGCGTCCAGCCGGCAAAGATGCCCCGCAGGCCAATCTCGCGCAGCTTCTCGGCGCCGAACCTCCACATGCTGCGCGGCTTGCCGCTGCCGTCCGGGCGCAGCAGGTCGTTGTGGTCGTACCGGGCCTGCAGCGCGTCCAGCGGCGCGGCCACCACGCTCTGCAGGCTCCCCGCGAGGAACCCCGCTGTAAAAGTGCTCCCCGGGGACGGCGGCGGGTAGACGCGCTTCGTGGCCCGGCCGCTGCCCTCGTGCAGCTGGCCCAGGATGTGCAGGTAGCTCGTGTACAGCACGGCGCCGACGCCCACGTTGGCAATCAGCGGCGGGAGGACCTGCTGCGGTATGATGGCCCACCCTTCCTGCTTGACCGCCGAGGTGAGCACGCCGGGCGTCGTGCTCCGCGCCCACAGCCACGACTGGTGCAGGAAGGCGTGCATCCGTGACCGGGGGCCGGCGCCGCTCTCCGCCGCCGCTGCAGCAGCGGCGGCCGCGGCTCGTCGCAGGGCCTCGGTGTGGGCGTTGTGAATGGTCCGCGCGTAGGCGAGGTAGTCGACGCGGGTGCGGAAAAAGGCCTTGGCGGGCGCGCGAAAGTAAAAGGCCACGAGCTGGGCGCTGAGGGCCCTGACGCCGGCCGCCGAGGCAGCGGTCGCGGCGTTGCTGCGCGGCGCGCGGTTGGGGAATTCGTCGCTCTCGGGCGGGATGACGGGCAGGACGCCGCCGCGTGCGTCGCCGGGGAAGAGGATTGGGTTGAAGTCGGTTCCGGGAGGAGATATCGACGACGAGTGCCCGTCGTTGCTGCGCCCGGGTATCATGGCGCCGGCAGCAGTCCCATCATGCGAGGTACCGGGAAGTGTGGGAGAAGGGATCGTTGTCTGCTGTCGGGAGACCAGTGGTTCGAGCTTGGTGAGAGGAGTGTGTCGGGGTTATGTGTTATGTCGAGTGGGCGAGCTCTCCTCCTCTTGAGCGTGATCGGTTTACTGCGGTCAGATGAGCCGCTGGCAGCTTGCGGGCTTGGCATGGGCCTGGGTCACGTGAAGCGGGAGACTACAGGTACATTCTTACGTGGTGAAGTAGAGAATAATTTCCTAATGGAATCTTTAAAGAAGTTTACTGAGTATCATGTTTGACTTCTGAGTTGTGCACAGTTCAATGCTGTTGTGTGGCCAATAAAATGGTCTCAACCTTGTTGCTGAGGTGGTGTACTGCCAACGTCCCAACACTAGATCTGATCTGTCAAATCTGCGCCAGACAATCGCCACTATTTCTACCAAGCCGGGCCTCCATTCAGCTTTCAAGGACCGTGTGAATGAAAAATACTCCAAATCGGGGTGGCGATACAGGAACTCATCTTGATTATTGTGTCCTTTGCCTTTTTTTAAGCGGTAGCTGTTGCAGTGCGGCAAATGAACAAGCACACGAAAGTACAGCAGTCACATTTCATTGAATCATATTGATTGAATCACCGATTTTTATTTATTTACACATCTCATCTCTATAGGTATTTCATGGTATCGCTAAATCAGCACTATGCCTCGCCATCATTAATTTTTCCTTCGTCGTCCAGCCGGCTAGTAAAACGGCATCGTCACCGACTGGGAAAAGTCAACATTCTCCGCCTTGGCCTCGATGCGGTCCGTGCAGGTGCCGAAAATGCGATCCCAGACGCGCGTCTGCTTGCCGTAGTTGAAGCTCTTCTTCCACCCGCGACGGTGGTGCAGGTCGTGGTCCTCGAGCAGCAGCTCCATGTCGAGCCGCTGCAGCAGCGGCGTAATGGGCGACGGCACGGTCCCGTACACGCGCAGGCCGCTGTGGCCAAAGATTTCCGAATACGTGACGTACTCGAAGCACATCCACCACTCGTAAAAGTTGAGCTTGAGCCCGACGGCCCAGAGCGTGGCGAAAGTCAGCAACGGCACGATGATGATTTCGATAATCTCCTGCTCGTCGTCGGCAAAGCCCGAGTGCACGGCGGTCGGGTGCTTGTTGAGGTGGTGCGTGCGGTGGTACTTCCAGAGCGAGGGCACCTCGTGGCACGCGCGGTGGTACGTGTAGAAGAAGAAGTCGAGGATGACGCCGTAGAGGCTGAGCTTGAGGAGGAACGGCGGCCAGGAGGTGGCCTCGCTGAAAAAGGCCAGCGGGGAGACGGCCGGGTCGTAGGCGACGAATGTGGCCATGAGAAGGCGGAAGCCCGCCGTCTTGTGCATCTCGCCGACAATCTTGCCGGCTCCTTCGTTGGGGATGCCGTCGCGGTCGTGCTCATCGCCGTCGAGGCAGCCCCAGATGTAGGTCAACTTGCGCAGCATTCGCACCTCGCGAATGGCGATGAGCGTGTAGGCTGTATTGTAAAGCATGAAGATGCCGAAGCGACCAAGCGGGCGGCCCGTCCAGGAGACCCAGGCCTGGTGCAACAACAGAGGGATGGCTGCGAGGATGACGATGAAGGCGTGCTGCGACCATTGCCGCATGACGGGCATCTTGGTCGTCTTGGCGAAGACGGGCAGCGGCTTGCCGGGGATGATGGGCGAGATGTTGATGTACGATATGAACTTGTGATAGCTATTCCACGTAGAGCGATCTTTTGACTGCCAGTCGGCAGCCATGTTATGGGGGTTGTGCTCTTGAGCGCGCCCCATGTTGTCGGTTGGCTGTTGGCTGTTGGCTGTTGGATTGTTGGCGCTCGAGTTACCAGTTTGAGTTTGACAAGCTGGTGGTGAAGTTGGGATTGAGTTTTGGTTGGAATTTCGTCTCGTCTGTTTTTCCTTCTTTTTTTTTGGCAAAAATGAGATAAAGAATGACTCGGTAATAAGAAAAAATTTGCCAATAGCTAGTTTATTTAATCAAGTCAAATGTCCAAGACACGGCAATTAATACCAACGCCAAGGCCAGCCAGAAGCCGAGGTAGCTCTGCCTGAATAGGTCAAGATTCTAACCGCCCCCGCGCGCCCCGATCCAAAACTACCGACTTGGGGCGGAGGGCCGGGGAAACAGTGCCAAATGAGGGAGCCACATAGGGCGGGGAGGGTTAGGGAACATGCAGGCACACAGCTTCTTGGTTGCACGGGGCACTGGAATGGCGCTCAGGTTAGCCGCACTAGGCTGGCTGTGCTGTGATGTTAGTGGCGAGACATTACACGGCGTATCCGTCCACATGGTAATTAGCGCAGACTGAGGCAATGAGGGTGGCCTAAGAGATTTCAGTAGTGCGGTGTAAGGCGCATGTGATGATGATTTTAGCTGCTTTTTGGCCCTTTCAGCCGGCACGCTACCAGCGTATTGGTTAATTGGATGCCATGTGGAGAGTTTAAGAGGTCTGGTCTTGAAGCGGGACGGGAGCACGGAGGAATTAAGTCGCAGCTAGTAGCGGTGGTTAGCACTGGAGAGCGGGAGCCGAACTTGAGATTGTCATGACTCTGACATGTGAAGGCGCTGGTGGGTAAAGTTTTACAACAATCAAATGTAATCATAAAGGCACGGACACGACAAGTACTCCGTTTCAGGATTCATCGATCGATGGCCTATTAAAACCCTGCCAAGGACGCTATAATAAATCTCTTGTTAGATTACGTGGAGAATTAGGGTGTCAGATGATGTCTGGCAGGGATAATGTATAGGCTATATGCCGTCTATGGACCATCCTCACAATTGACAGGTGATGAACTGTGAAGCTGGCCTCAAGCAACGGCAAATCACAAGATTTGACATTTGACAAACGGAAACGGGTTCTACTTGTGTATACCAAACTCCTTCATCTTCAATGGAATGGCAATCAGCTGTCAAGGGAACATGTCTCGCCTCGCCCAGTCCTGCACTGGTCCATGTCAGCCAGGAACAAGCTGTGTTAAGTAGGACAGGTAGAGTACGGCAAGTGTGTAAAAGGATACACTAGTTTGTATACTACTTATTTTAAGTTTATAATTTTGTAATCCTCTCCCGTTCCCTTTCCCAAGACTTTTCACGCCCGTGTCGATCTGAACCGACCTTTGCGCGATGTAGCTGCCGCTCTCACGTCGCCTCACGTCACCTCTACCGAAAGAAAATATGAATATATGTATGAGAAGGGAAATTCAGTTATATTCCTCAGTTAAAAGCAGTTGATTTTGTCTGGTCCCCTATCTTATCCTATCATGCTCGACAATGCAATATTTCGAGGGCATGGTACTGGCATGCGCCTCAATGGGGCTTGATACGCGCCGCTCAAGCCACACCAAATCACGACATGGTCAGATTCGCGTGTCCTGACTCGGTCATCTTTGCAATTGCACCAGCAGCAAGACAAAGTAAACCGTGAAAATGCATTGAGACGTGGTGGTGTAAATAAAATATATACTTTTTTTTCATCATCAGCAGCCCACTTACCCATTCCGTCTGGCGAAAGAGTGACGGGCAACCGGCGATGCCTGTTTTTCCGTATCACGGTCCGCAGTCGCTCGGCGGCGTTGCGGTACGAGTGTTTCCCGTGTTGAAGAAATGGGGGTTAAAGACGCGGGACGTACCATTGTATCCCATTGGCTGCAGTGCATCACAGAAAACGCTAGACGCGCTCGACAGCCATCAGAGGCAAAAGTGCGTGTCGATGAACGCCAGATCGCTGTACCACGATCTGGGCGTTGTGGCCTTTGATGGGTGCACGTACCAGCAGACGCAGAGGATTGGGCAGATTCTCGCAGATACGGTTGCTTTGGGCGGCCCGGCAGGTCTGGCTGCGATGAGCAGGGGCGGGTTTAGAAAGATGCCTGATAGACTTGATCTTCCGGCCACTTTTCCAGACGGAGACGAGGGTAGACCGTTTGTGAGTTTTCATCTTGGCAGTTGACCTTTTTTTTTCTCTTTTCGTGTGTGTTTTGAGGGTGGAAACTACCAGTCGCTCTTTTTTTTGTTCCTACTAAAATTGGAAGTCTAGGATTTCACGTCAGGTATAGAACATCTGCGTGAGGCGGCAGTCTCGCATCTACGAGACCATTTCCGTCGCAAGGGTTACAGCGACAAGGCAGAGGTTGAGTTTGTGGAGAGGAATACAGCCATTGCCATCCCTGCGGATAGACCAAGTCCCTTTCATGTACGTCAGTTTTCTCCCTCTGTGTGTTTTCTCTTTTGCCGCCGATTTTCGCTCTAGATGCCCTTGTTCTCCGGAAAGGATACATTCAACCACTCCGAGCGTACTTATTGAGACGGAAATGGCGGAAGCGGGAGCTTGCAATGGACCATTCACACTGACATGGATGCCCCATCCTTTCCATAGGACACGGCATACGAAAGACGCCTCCTCCCTGTCGACGTCTACTGGAGAGTTCGGCCTGTCAAGGGACATGATAGCAGTTGTTCCGGTATCAAGATCAACATGAGTCTCTACTCCGTCGGCACTGGACTCTCGCTCGGTACAGTGTCGCTCACATGCCGAGTCCGCTTTCGGGGGGCGGCCTCGAGCCAAGATGGCGATGGCGGTGACACAACCAAAGCCGAGAGCAAGTTCATGGCAGATATGGCGGAACAGAATATCAAGGCGGGTGCCGGCTCATCTGAGAGAGATGCGATGGAAGTCGCCTTGGGAGCGTTTCGGGGTATTTGGGAACTAGAGCAGCAGACGTGGTCTGCCCGCGCGGAAGACGTTCCGCACGGCGGCGGCTTAGAAGAAGAGCTCACATTTACCAATTGAAAGAAATTGGTGGGGTCAACCGCCGAGATATGCCCGAGGTACCGGAATGAATAGATGTAGAATGAAAGAATCGAAGCTATGAAAGTAGAGAAACCCCCCTGTTTTACTCCGGCCTGTGGCTTGGATAACCTGGGTCTACGCCGACCCCGTCAAGTTCTTTGTGTGTGTAATGCAATACAAATTATCAATATGTATATCAAAATAAATGTGAAGCAAGTAGAATAAAACCGTCTCAACTATATCTTATATTGAAATACGGGATTATACTTGTAAATAATGTTTTAACTCTTTAATGTGATGCTTATTGTACCATGTCCGGCCTCCGGGGGTGGGGAGAAAGGCAGCGCGGGGCAAGACCGGCCAGCGCAAGGGCACTAACTAGCCAACTAGCTAACTAGGGACGGAATACGTTGAACCAACGGGGTAATAGTTCTGTCATCCATGGGGCGGGCATCCAAAAATAACTGCCGATTCTGATAATGGCTGTCTAAAAACGGTAAAAATGGCAAAAGTGGCAAAATGGGCTGTTTAGTTTATCGAATCAACTTTTAGCCTGCAGCTGCTTATGCAGCCCCCGGCAAGAGACTCGGCAATGACAAACTACATATAGAAAGGAACTGCTTCGTCTTCTCTTCCTTTTTTTTAAAAAAAATCTCGTCAAGTGTGTTCAGCACTCACTTACCTCTCCTAGGAAAAAGGTTCACGCCACATAACGAGGCGGTAACCCTTTTTTTTATTACATAATGCTCCTCCTCTACGCCGTCGGCATCGCCCTCGCCGGCGTCGTCGCCCTCTCCGTCCTCCGCGCCGTGGCCTCACCCCTCCGCGCCGTCCCCGGCCCGTTCCTCGCCCGCTTCACCCGTCTATGGTACCTGCGCCGCGTCGCCCTCGGCAGGTTTGACGCCGACAACAGGGCCCTGCACCGGCGCTACGGCTCCGTCGTGCGCGTGGCTCCCAACATGTACAGCCTCGCCATCGGACCGCCCGGCGCGGACAATGACGACGTCATGGCCAAGGTGTACAGCGTGGGGGCCAAGATGCCCAAGTCGGCGTGGTACGAAGGGTGGAAGCACCCGAGCCCGGAGCGGTGGTCGCTCTTCACGGACCGCAGCCTGCGCCGCCACGCCGAGACGCGGCGGCGCTTCCAGGCGCTGTACAGCATGACGAGCCTGGTCAGCTACGAGGGGTACGTGGACGGGTGCACGGCGCTGCTGCTGGCGCGGCTCGACGAGTTTGCTGCTGCCGCTGCATCCACCACGGGGGGGGAGCAAGGGGAAGAGATTGACATGATGCACTGGCTGCAGTGCTATGCGTTTGACGTCATCGGGGACATTACCTACTCGGCCCGGTTCGGGTTCCTGGATAAAGGGGAGGACGTCCAGGGGCTCATCGCGGCGCTGCAGAGCACCATGCTGTACTCGACGCTCGTGGGCATCGTGCCGGAGATGCACCCTGTCCTGTACAAGATCCTGGAGCGGTTCGGGGTGGGCGGCGCGGCGGGGAGGAGCTATCTGATGAAGTTTGTCACGAAGCGGATTGCGCAGCGGCGGGCAGAGAGGGAAGTCGAGGCTGCGGCGGGAAAGAAGGACGCGGTGGCGGCATCACAGGATAGTAACGACGACGGGATCCCCAAGGCGCAGAGTTTCCTCGACAAGCTGCTCGACCAAAACGAAAAGGACCCGGACAAGATTACCGACTACCACGTCTTCATGGTGGGCTTCTCCAACATTGGCGCCGGCTCCGACACGACGGCCATTACCCTCTCTGCCATCATGTACCATTTGCTCCGCAACCCGAGCGCGCTGGCGGCGCTGCGGAAGGAAGTGGACGGCATGGCGGCGCGGGGCAAGATGGATGACAAGGGCGTTTTGCGGTTCGCCGACGCCAAGGACATGGTGTATCTGCAGGCGGTGATCAAGGAGGCGATGCGGCTGCACGCGGCCACGGGCCTGCCGCTGTGGCGGGATGTCGTCGAGGGAGGCGCTGTTCTCGGGGGCCAATTTTTCCCCGAGGGGACGACGGTTGGGGTGAATACGTGGTGCGCCCATTACAGCGAGAGTCTGTTTGGGGAGGATGCGAGCGAGTTTCGTCCTGAGAGGTGGTTGGAGGGTGAGGGGAGGGTAAAGGAGATGAATGCCTATTACTTGCCGGTACGTTTACCAATACCGCTCTTTTTGCTGTTTCATCTTTCATCTTTCATCGGTTCCTCCTTCTCTTCCTCTTCTCTTCCTCTTCTCTTCCTCTTCTCTTCTTCCTTGGTTGTCTTTTTCGCATATTGGTGTACTGACTTGGTTTTCTAGTTTGGGTCGGGCTCGAGGACATGCATCGGTCGCCACATTTCCATGTTGGAAATGACAAAATTGATCCCGCTACTTGTAAATAGATATGACTTTGAGCTGGTGAATGGGCAAAGGGAGTGGAATACCTTGAATTTGTGGTTTGTCAAGCCAGTTGATTTCAAAGTCAGAGTTCGACGCAGAATTAGCCAAGGGCCAGTGTTGCATGAGATCGATTGAGACGACTCTATTTCAAAACCTTGGCAATGTAAAAAACGAAATCATTTAAATTCTTTTAATCGCATTGTTATTACTAGGATTACCATCTCTTCATTATACTGCGTTGGCTACCATGAGATGCTCTGTCAAAATTCTCTTCTTCTAGTGTAGGGTAGCAGCTTGCACTCAGAATGGCTCATCAGCCACAAGACCACATGCAAAAAGCCACAGCGGCAGCCTCAAAACCTTGTATTTGTCCCGATGCTGATATGGGATCATGTTAACTTTGAGGCGTGTTATTACGGTTCACATGCAATTTAATTGTGGTATTGGCACAAAATGGTCAGATTTGGACACCATGGTTTTCCCCCTCTGTTTGCGTGAAGCTGTCCTCCCTCGACAAAGTGGCACTAGTAAAACCAGGCCGGAGTGCAGGGACTCGAGACACGTAGTTATGGTTGTCAGTCGGCGACTACCCCACGAAGCAGTGAAGAAATTTTCTTTTTCCCTTGACCTTACTGGTAGTCTTCTCTCCCATCGTCTTGGTTCGAATGCCAGAAAAGGCGGTGGAAGAAGGACGTTTGTACACGTCCACCACGTTCTCTGGATGGTCGGTTGGTCAGACGATTGGCTCGCTCCGTTTCATCGTGGCACCAAACAAAGATCGGCAGGCGGGTCAGGACGCTACTGGAGGACGCACTACTACGCTCTGGGCAAGATGATGGGCCAAAACGAATACTACAGTCTGTCGGCTATGGAGTCCTTTTTGCTTTTGCTTCTGCTTTGCAAGAGGGGCAGCGTTGCTGAGTGGAGGAGAAATGCAGCCCTGTCGTTATTCTCCAGTGGTTTGCCTGCTGCAATCAATGCAGGTTTGCTGACCCGAGCACAGGTGAAATGTGACGGGGGTCAATGGCATGCCAGTAAAAATAAAACGGGGACAGAATTTGTCGATCGGGCATGTGGTTGAAGAATGCCGAGCAAGGGCGATGGGTGCGTGTGTTTTGCCAAGAAAATTTATAGTGCGAGGCAAAGGCAAAGCTTAAGTTGATGGAGTTTTGAATGAGTGAGTGGTGAGGTGAGACCCCTACTTGGGCTTGGGCTTGTCCTGATGTGCATTTCGGATACAATATAGCGCCCTCTATTCATCCGTGACACCCGCCACAGCCGGTGAATGGGGGACGCGCACTTTTGCCCTTGCTAACTTTGTGCTAGTTACACGGTTACACGGTTGCACCAAAAGCAATGCCGAGGACTGCTGTTTCTGAGTCAAGATGGTGCAATGGTGTGATGATGCGTGTGTAGTGGTTGCCATGATGCAGAAACCCCGCTCTTGGGTCTCCCCACACAGCCCATTGTGAATAGAAAGGCTTGCCAGCGATAATCCAGTCGAAGCCGATTTGCAAACAGAGAGGCCCGAGGTGAGGCATCAAAGGCAGCCGGGGGAGGGGTAAAAGGTGAACAAAACTTTGTTGGTGGTGGTGTCACGGGAAAGAGGTGCGGAGATTTGCGGCTATTCCAGTCGGACAAGACGGGATGCAAAACGACGAGACGGCATGTAAAAAGACAAGCCAAGGAAGACGGGGATTTTTGCCAACACTCTTTCTTGTTCAAATTGAATGTTGCTTGCCTAGCAGTTGGTCGGCGTGACGTGGTGCAAGTCGTAAGCTCTTTTGTCAGTGTAGGCAGCGATTTAACTGCTGGTATTATTTTATTTTATCTTGTTTTACTACGGGTATGAAAAAAAGGCTAAATATAGAGAGTAAATAGGCAACTTGATAGTAGCCGAGAAAGGCGTACAGGGGTGTGTCTGACCATTATGACCGGTAAAAACCCACGGCTGGCTTGACACTGTCGCGTGCAGCCCTGTCTGCCGCAGTGTACCAGTATGCAAGAGGCGTGGAAAATAAATGGTTATTAATAACAAATCTAACAATAACTAACAATAACAATAACAAATAGAGATAAAACAAGGACATAATTAAAAAAAAAAGGGAGAATGCAAACAATTGCCGTCAACATGTCCGAGACGGAACACAGGTGCAGCCATTGTCACATTATCACTGCAGTGGCGCATAGTTTGCACATGAAGCAATTTACTGTGCATATGCTTCCCCACAATGCAGCGCCGTTATTCCTCTAGTTACTAGTTACTAGTAGTCAACTATCGAGCGTCGTTTTTAGGCGGCATCTTGGCACATTATATTGGGCGCGGCGGGTCATTAGCCACTCGCTTTACACTCGCTTTACACTCGAATTTTTTTTTTCAAGGATCATCTGATCGGTACAAAGTCAAAAGAACTACGGCGCTATTCCCGTCCTCCCAAATGCGCTGCGGCATAACTGGAGCAGAGTCGACCAGACAAAGGAGAGGAATGCTGATTAGGCAACGAACCCTCGAGATACTTGGAGCCGGGTTGGGCAAGGGAGCAGCGTGGGGAACAGCGGAGGGCGCAATCTTGACATTACAACTCTTGTGACGTAGCAATTTAGCATGGTCAACTAACAAACGGTGCTGCCTGCATCACAATGCTCTGCGCCTTGGATTACACACGATGGTATATGGATGTCGAGTAATAAACGGCCACGGGTTGGTTGCCCACAAAAACACACAGACGCACATGCAATAAAATGAACTGAAATGAGAAGAGCGAAATAAACGAAATGAATAAACGAAGAAAAAAAAATGTTAAAAATGTAAAACATGTAAAAAATGTAAAAAATAAAAAGCTTCACCCACTGTATCTGGTCATTCTCTGCCACAAGCCACAGTTCAACGCCCATACTGTACTGTTGCGAGATGCGGCAGACCCTCTCACCCTGGTACGTAGTTTTAACTCGCAACGCCCTTCTCTTTTTTTTACTGCCCTCGGTACATGTCGGCTGGCCGATCTGGGCATTTTTTTCAGATCCAGGTCCCCGCCCAAAGGTGCTGGGCGCGCACCATTCCCAAGCCGCCTTTTCCCTTCCCCTCTTGGTGATTGCGCGACTAGCATTAGCAACTAGCTAGGGGGGGCTTGTTGATTAGCCTTGGAGAGGGGCGAGTCCCGACATGACATGGGTGAACAAGGCCGAATGACCTGCTGCTGGAACGAGTTGGCAGTTGACTGTCCCACTGAAGTCGCCGCCAATTTGCGCCAAAATGGTACTAACAGTAATCAGGCCCCTGTAACCGGCTAGTGGCTTTAACTAAACAATCCTCACAGCCAGCAGCCCACAATCTCCTGCTGACAAGTGAGTGCCACAGTGCCTGGTCCAGCGGGTTCTCAGCCACGGCCAACTTTTTTTCTTTCTTCTTTGCCCATTTTATTCGTCCTGCATTTTTACATCATGGCTTGGCTTGCCGCCCCATGTCCTTGTCCCTTTGGGATGGCTTGCCCCCTGTGCTGCCTGCTAAAATTTATGAGTGGAGACACCCTTGTTATTATAGCGGTAGCCTTGTTCTGTTTTTTTGCCTGTGCAAATGGGCGCCGGCGAGCCTAATCTCACAGCGTCCTTCCCGTTCCGGTCCAGCGGGCGGCGCAACCACTGAAAAGAGTACTGTAATGGCGCCAATGATTGCGGCTCATTCGCCCCCCTGTACGGCTGGACATGAGCCCTGTACGCCATACCAGCAGCCCTCTAAACCTTGTGTGATTGTATCGTGCCAGCGTCTGCCAGCGCCTGCCAGCCAGCGCCGCCCACCAACGCCTAGCAGCGCCGCTCCCCCGTTGGAAGGCCTTGGCAAAAGCCAAAAAGAAGGTTGGAAAGGCAAGCCTCCCCCCCCGTCTGCCCCAAGTAACAACGTTGTCCATCGATCATCTATTTGCTTCTACAGGCTGCCACCAGACTTTGGCGCTGGCTTTGCGCTGGCCATTGCCTTGGCTTATGCGTTTGTCTTTGCTTGTCTTGCTCATCTTGCGCATCTGGATTGCCTTGCTTGTCTTGGTTGGCATGTTTTTATTAAATTATTAGTTGCTGTCTGTAGGCTAATACCAACTGAATACTAATAAATGACTGGGTCAGCCCAATGCACCACCTAACGAGACCCGTCCAACCCGAAAATCTCACAACATCCCATCCACCATCTTCCCATCCCTCTCCACATTTACCTGGGCGGCCATTTTTTTTTCTTCTCTTTCCTTCTTCACCACCCACCACCACCACTACCACCAACCTGCCACCGACAACTCTCTCGTGAGGAGCATCACCATCCCCCTCCTGCGACCGGCTTCAATCCCACCACGCCCGCTCAGGCATCGAATCCTCGACTCCCCATTGCGCTCATTTTATCCGCCTCCATCGTTTGAGCCATCGCCAGCGACCGGCCAATTGAATCGCATTTTACCACCACCCAATCCTCCATCCTGTCTGTTTGCTTGCTTGCTCCCAGGCCCACAACGCCCATCCAAAAGCAGCAAAAAACACACAACAACCCACCACCGGTCCGCATGCCGAATATACTCTGATCAACCCGACTTTTTTCGCGCCACGCAGCTTCGTCCCCCTTCGTCACGCCCAACCGATCCCGTAAATCGAACCTCCTCTTCGCTTTCTGCCGTCTGGTCCCCGGCCTTGACACGGTCGCCGGACCTCGCAGAGAGTTGGGAGCCAAGCGCTTCGCATGCCTCGTGCGTCAGGCTCAGGCAAGCGACAATCCGGCGGCGGTCATCGCGACACGAGACAGGAGAATGGCAATCTAGCTTCTGGTAAACGCTCCTCGGGCAGGAAGAGTCAGACTGGCGTTGCTGCCTCGGCAAGGACCGACGATGCCCTCGCTGGCTCCGCTTCCTCGTCGACTCACAATGGCCACGCCAATGGCTGTCCTCACGCCGTCCTGCCTGCCACCGCCAACGGCAAGCCTGCCCTCGATGCCTCCTCCTCTCTCGCCGCCGACGACAAGGCTGCCGCCGACGCCGCTCGAAGAGTCTCCCTAGGTGCCGAATCCGAATCCTCGTCCGACCTGTCCCACTCTGGCCTCGCCTGCTCCCAGCCTGCCCCCAATGGCACCGCCAACGGCCACCTCAACGGTACCGCCCTCGACGCCTCCCACCGACAGATTGACGTGAATTTCCTCAAAAACTCCGAGGTCCACCGCGACTCGGGCATTCTCGACATGGCTTCCACCGTACTCAAGACTCTTCCCATGCAAGATACTCTCGCCATACTCATCATCCTCATGCACGTCCCCTCCATCTCCCTCTCCGTCATCTACGGCATCTTTACCTGCCTCACCTTTGTACCCCCCGTCACCACCAGCTCCGGCATGAATCTCAATCTTGCCGAGATTTTTGACGGCAACTCCACCACCCCCTCGCTCGTGACTGTCGCCTGCATGGACTTTTTCTTTCTGCTCATCTGGCTGTTTCTCTGGGCACCCATCCAGGACGCTGTCCTCGACCTCGCCAAACCCGTCATCGCAATAACGTTGGGTGGCGCCACCCGCAACGATCCCTCTTTTCGAGGCATCAGGACCGGCTTTACCTGGGTCTTCATGTACCACATCATACGCGGCACCCAGTCCCAATGGGGCCATCTCGTCCCCAACATGCCCGACGCCTGGAGAAGGGTCCTTTCAGAGGACACTCCCATTGGCTACTACAGCAAGCTCTACAACAAGAAAAGCCCCTATGCGTGGGTCCGCAGCGGCCTCGCCATACATATTTTAACGCAAAGTATTGTCCGATATATTCGCGAATGGTATCTGCGCCGCGAAAAAGGCGCCGCCGCCACTCCACAGATTACCCTCGACTCAGAATCGGCCAAACTACACGCGACCCAGACGTCACCCGCCGATGGCACCAATGACCCTAGCGCAAACCCAAACGACGCCGATGGTGCGGCATCATCATCTGTAGCCCTGCTACCGGCGCCACTACCGCCTCCGCCGCCGCTTTCCGCTGCCAAGAAACGAAGAAAACAGAGTGCCCAAGTGCGTCTTAAGCAGCCGCTCTGGGCTGCCCTCGCCAGCACCAAAATCGTGGTCGTCAAGGAATACGAACTATCCCATGCACCCTCCGAGTCGGCTGGCGCCAATGCCACTGATATTCATAACCTAGGCAATGCTCCCTTTGACCGCCATCCCAGACAGATCTGGATCTCGTACATTGGCAGCGACGAGGTGTGCTTCAACACCAGCTACTTTGCCCATGCTGAATTCGATCCCATTACCCCTCCTCTGGAGGCCACGACTGACGTTGCACCCGCACGCCCCGCCGGAATCGATACGTCCAAGCCGTTCTACGTCAAGGTTAATAATGCATTTTGGCAGCCTACGCGCATGCAGGCTCTCCCGGAGCCCGAGGATGGCTCGACTGAGGCTTCCCGCTGGACCGGTGATATTTACGGCCTACGGCCTGCGTCCAAGTACGTCTGCGAGTTTGTGGACAGTCGCACTGACAAGGTCATCTTCACCGCCAACATTCGCACAATCAAGGAGGTTCTGCGCCTGAAGGATGGCTCTGCGCCTATAATCGCCGAGCCGGTCCCCCAGTCACTACACCCGGATTCACCAGTGACTACGCTCAAAACCTCGATCGAGGCCGCCCTTGAAAAGCTCGCCGAAGAAAAGAACCGCCTCAAAAACTTTCGCAAGGACTGGAAGATTCGCATCAACGCCCTCAAAAAGGAAAATGAACTTACCGACAACCAGCTCGCCACGGCTGGAAACAGCGACGAAAAGCATCGCCAAAAGGTCCGCCAGCACGAAACTCAGCGTACGCAGGCAGAACGCGAGACCGAACAGCTCGCAGACAAGGTGAAGCGCTATGACAGCTCCCCAGAGCTTGCCGAGCAGAAGAAAAAGGTCGAGCGCACCTTTTCCGCGGAGAAGCGCATCTTTGATGCTGCCCAAAAGGAGTTCCTCAAGCACCGAGCGGAGCTGGAAAGCGAGGTCAAAGCCAAGGATGTCGAACGATCCAACCTCAACACCCGCCGCAACAAGATTGCCACCCGCATCGCCAAGGTCGATAATGAGCTCGTCAATCTGACGGATGCCAACAGCCGTGGTCTCAATGAAGCCGAGCGCCGCAAGCAGGAACGCGCCGCCCACATGGAAAACATGGCTCTCATTCAAAACAACTACGCGGAGCGCATTGCCAAGGTCTGCGAGGCCAACAACACGCGCGCAGAGCACGTGGTCAACCTCCAGACCCAAGTCGAGGGAATCCAGCACGCCATGGCCGCAAGCAGCAGCATGCTGATGGAGAATCTTGATGCCGGCGGCATGGTACCCTTTCCAGCTCCACAGTCGACTCCATGGAATAACCCGAGCGCTGCACAGGCTGCCTTTGTTGCCAGCTACTGGCCAGCAACGACGGGCGACATGCCGCCATCGCTCTCCGGCACGGCACTCCCTGCGACGACACTCGGATGGCAGCAAGCCCCGCTGGTGCCAACGGCAAACGACTACATTGGCGGTGGCCAGGGCAGACTGCGAAGCTCGAGCATGCTTAGCGACGTGAGCGGCTTCACAGGCTCCAGCGATGGCAGCCCGGAAGATTCACCCTTTGCTCAGTATCAGCAGCCAATCGGCGGAAAAGCCAGTTTGGGCTCTCGTGGCGTTCGTGGCAATGGAAGCAGCGGCAGCAGCGGCAGCGGAGACGGCAGCCCGATTTGAATGTCCTTTCCAGTTTGCACCGATATGTATTGTGTTGGTGTACTGTATGGGGAGAGGGAATCTAGCGTAGCCAGCGTTGTAGTTGGAACAACAGCGGTTAGATGTAGTCTAACGATATGGTTCTATCTGAAGTCTTGCCATTGTGCCTTGTGAATAATTGTCTTATCATCTCTTGACATGATTAATCTATTTGTGAAATGCAGCAACTTTTCTGCATTTTGCTACATTTTGCTGCATTTTTTGTATATTGCATGAATATTAATTTGCAACAAGACATACGTTGCTCCACTTGCGGCGCTGCCCTTGCACCTGCATCACAGACCAAGACAAAACACCAGCGCCCCCCAAAGCTGGCTGTCCCACTCCGACAGAAACCCTTGCAGTTCGACCCAGTCATCAACGACGGAAAATAAGCCCAACGACAACGCGCCATCGTTAGCGGCCTTGTTAGCCAGGGTAGCTTGAGCCAAGCTAATTACAATCCCCAATTTCACATAGCTACCGTCGTTTGCCGACCTTGAAACAGCCGTCAACATCCAGCTTTCCCTGTCCTCACGAGCGATCCTCGAACTACCGACCGTATACACTCTCCGCGTTGCCCCTTTGCGGCCGAGTAACCGCCCACGAGAGATGACGTGACCGCAGCCATGGACTTTGTGAGTTGCCGCATCCTCCTATCCCCCTCTCGCGAGAGCTCTGGGATGTCTCTGCAGTAGATGGGATGTTGCTCAATCTTGGATGAAACGCAGCTTCCCCGCCTGTTTGCCTCCGCATTTGAGTGAAGCTAGAGATGGGGAAAGCAACAGCCTTGAACTCGCAGCTTGCTAACAGTGCCTCTCCAATAGTGGTCGCGACTGTTAAGCCCCCTGTCGACTGGGTCGTCTCGGCAGGACCAGGCAAAGGATCCTGGAAAACGACTGCATCGGTTCGAAAAGGAATTCGGGACTCTGCTGGTAAGACTATGTGGAGGATGTCGAGTGCTTTTAGCGCAGGCTTTAAGCAAAACACTCGACAGTGTCCAACAGCGGATCGAGCTGACACAACCGGCAGGCAACATGGCGAAGTTCCTCTAACCTCGTTCGCGATAGCGATGCCGCCGAGACGCTCGAGATTCGACTCCAGGAGCTCACAAATATTCTTAGCGACGAGTCCCGCCGCCCGCTTCCCCATCCCTGCATCCAGTATGCCTCAATGAAGCAAATCTACGTACCCATTGGCAAGATTGCGACGACGTCCTACAACGAGTGGATCATCAAAGAAGCCGTCCTCTTCTTTGCCACGCTGATTGAGAGCGAGGAGGAGGCCTTTGTCGAGAACCCGGCCTTTTCCGCGAGCCTGACGAATCTGCTGGTGCGCATCACCGGCGTCAACAGCGTCCGCCTCGGCCTCGACACCGAGTCCCGCGTCGTCGAGCTCGCCTTCAACATCACCACCAAGATCCGCCTCGACCCGGACATTCTGCCCGCGTGGTTCAAGGCCGGGCAGGCGGCGGCGCAGTTTGCGACCGAGCGCGGCCAGGACGTGCAGGACCGGTTCGCGGGCCGCTCGCAGAGGGCCGACTTTCCGCTGTTTTACATTTTGATGGACTACATCCACCACGAGGGCAAGGTCGGCGACTTTGCGCGGACGGGCCTGCTGTACATTATCGAGGCGGCATCCAACTCGGCAGCACTGGAGCAGTGGATCGTCGAGAGCGACTTGTCGACGCTCATGGCGACAGGCCTTGGCGCGCTGTACAGCCAGCTGAGCCGCAAGCTCGTCATTGATCACCTGCCGCATGATCTGCCCCCGATCCTGGCCCTGTCCGACTATGAGCACCCGACGTCGAATTACGAGATTGTGAGCTCGTGCGCGCCCGAGTTCCAGTCGCACCTCGAGACGTTTTTGTCGCATCTTCTGTTTTGGCAGGATGTGCTGAATCACTGTCGGTCCGTGGAGGTCAAATCTACGCTTCTTGAGCACTTTCAAGTGATTTTCTTGCAACAATTATTGTACGTATCCGCGCTGCGGACCATGGCGTTTTGACTGACAAAGAATAGATACCCCTCGCTTCTTGAGTCTTCAGACATTGACGGTGGTTCGTCTGTTGCCGTGCTGACATATCTTCGCCGCATCCTCGAATCTCTTGACCACCCCGACATGATTAATCTAATTCTACACTATCTACTTGCCCTACCAGACAGCTCGGCTCCGAACGACGTGCCGCAGCGACCTAAGATTAGCGCCGCGCGACGCCGCAAGTCCATGGATCTGGCCACCATGATGGCCTCCAAGACGGACATGTCCGTCACACCGATCCTCTTTAACCTTGTGGATCTCATTCTCGCCTGCCTGCGATCGCGAAACCAGCAGACGATTCACGTTACGTTGCAACTCGTGTCGGCCATCCTAAAGAGACACCACCGCTACGCCGTCATCACCTTGCTCAAGACGGAGGTGCTGCCCAGCCGCACTGTGAACCGCACTGTCGGCGCGCACGAGCAAGAGATTGAGTATCTCATGGGCCTCGCGGGCTCGATTGGCGGCTACGGCAACTTTGACGAGATGTATGACAATGTCCTACGCGATACCATGGTGCGTCTGGAGAGCCACCCATGCAGCCTCAAGCTGGTGGTGCCAAAATTGGCAACGAATAATCATAGGCTGCCAGCCATACCGGACAGCCTTCCCGGAGCGCCCCGTGATGTGCGCGAACATACGCTGCGCATGGATGATCCGTTGCTGAATTCTATACTGGATCTTTTGGATGGATTCTTTCTAAACCCCGTTGAGACAAATCTCTCCGTTACGGAGACGATTGTTGATTTGGCTGTTTGTGGGTATATGAGCATTGAAGGGTGGCTGGCACGCAGTCCGACGACATATGACTACGGTGACGAGGAGGATGAGGAGGAGGAGGAGGAGGAGGGAAATGGAAATACTACTACTGGTATGACGTCTACAACGGCGAGCGAAGCTGAAGTCCTGCCGCAACAAGATGGCGTAAACCCCTCGGGGGGAGAAGAGCAGACAGCGACAACGAGCAACTCAAGAGAGTCCTCTGAAGAGACGAAGCTGCTCAAAGACATGGAGCGCTGCAGACAGCGACCGATCTGGAACAGCGAGTCGATGCCGCGGATACTAAACATGCTCCAGCGCCTGTGCGACCAGGTCCACAGCTACAAGAGTGGCATCCCGCGCTTCAACGAGCTGCTGCAACAGCGCCGCGAAGCGTTTCACACAGCGGACTCGATACTCGACAACCCGACGCCTCCACCTCCACCTCCTGCATCGGCTCCAGCATCATCGACGACGGCCCCAACAACGGCCCCACTGCCGATTCGCAAAGCCTCGCCCTCACCACTCTTGCAGGGGACACCGGATCGTGGCAGCGCGCGGGGCAGTCTTGATGAAGTCATGACACGCGCTGGCTCACCGTCGAAACAGCCCTCTGCGTTTGAAGGGTTTGCGCAGAGGCTCCTGTCGGAGCTGGGCACGCCGAGCAGGGCGGGAAGTCCGCGTGGTGGCGGCCTGAAGAAGGATGCTCGCAGCGCTGGTGGTGGTAGTGGTGGTGGTGGTGGAAATACACCATCTGGGCGTAGTACACCCGGCAGCGGCACAGGTGAGCAACAGCTTGCGGTTCCGCGTGCGATTCGTCCGCCATTGATGCAGAATGAGTTTCCAGGCCGTCATTCGTCGCTTGAGCGGAGCATCTCACCAGCCAATGGCGGCGGTATTGGTGCGCGATCATCACCGAGTCGTCATCATCAGGCGGAGCAGGAAGGTGGTGGCATAAGCCAGACGGCGGACTATGCGGCCATGGATCAGAGCATCCTTGCCAAGCGGGTCGGGCTACCAGAGAGTCAGGGGTTGATGGGTGGTGCGGGAGTGAAGCCCATTCCGTTGGATTTGACGTATCGACCGCCTCCGGAGTCTACGTCTGATGACGAAGACGAGGATGACGAGGACGACCGGGATGCACGGTTCAGGGATGTGGACGAGGATGATGATGCGGCGATTGCGCCGGATGATTCGGAGTCGGGGAGCGTGCTGGATGATGGGAGCGATACGCAGGTGTCGGTGTCGCATGTGCTGACGAATGTGCTCGTGTTTCAGAGCTTTCTGATGGAGTTGTCGAGTTTGATGCAGGTCCGCGCTGGGTTGTTTGATGAGGTGCGGTACGTGTAGGGGAGCAAGTGGAGTGGGATATATATTGAACACGGGCAAGAGAGGAAGAAGAAGCGGAAAACATGAAAAGTGAGGCGAGGGAAAAAAGGAAGAGAGAAACTGCTTTTATTTCTTACTCTCCGCCGGTATATAGAATGGCATTGGCATGGTGCTTGGCATGGAGAAGGGTGAAATTGGCATTGCATTTACATATAAATTATACCTTGGCTGGTTTGGTTTTAAAGTTTAGTTTATAAATATAGTATTTATAATGAAGTTGAATATATATAAATAGATGGGCGAGTATACTGTTATTCATTCATAGAGTAATGTGTTGTAGTGTAAAGTAAAGTTGGAGTCAGATTCAATGCGGGGAGTCTCGTGGGGGTACCATGGCCTCATGAACACCCCGTCACGTCATGAATGTGATGCGCCACCAGACCAGGTCCGACAGCGGTGTTGAATAACGAAATGAAGGCACAATGGATAGCTGTCGAGGCAATTCAATCTGTCCTCGGAAAAATTCCACGCTGGGAGTGTCTGGCCGTCCCGGCATGCCAGGTCTTGCGGGGTTGCTTCCACTTGATAGATTTGTTTACTTGGCTTTGGGAAAGCTCCACGGTTACATTTCTTGCCAGATCTATAGTTTACAGGCATAATAACAAGGCTGTGCGGAGAACCTGTATTCTAATCTGCCGATGACACCCACCGGCGCCGGCAGTATGAACACACAATAAACCAATTAATCCCTTGCACTACTGGTAAATACGAAAGAAAATTACATCTCGCATTGGTGTACAAAAAAAACGAGCGGAACAAAGGGTTCCAAAAGCCGTTGGAAACTAAGTTATAGCTTGGTTTAATATAGTCTTGCATGTAACGTAACCACACCATGAAAGACATGGCTTGCAGCTCTTGGCTTTTCTTCAAATGGCTTGCAGGGGGACCATGCAGGACTGCATTTCAGCTGAAGCTGCACCGTGAGCCAATAATCGTTTCCCCAGACCACTATTGTCCAAGACAATATTTCCCCCCAATTGTTCACGAAACGATGCAATTGTCGTACTATATTTTGGCAATGTTACACTATATGCTTCGGTAACGATAAGCCGTCGGCATTGGGTTCGTCCGCCATTGGCCATATGTATATATTAAAGGCCCTTTCAGAACAATGATGACGCTTCTCTGACACTATCGCGCAAAGACGAATTCAAGCCCTCACAATACCTTGAGATCAAAAGATGCGCGCCTCCCTCCTGCAGTCCGTCTTGGCGGCGACGACGGCCATTCACACCGTCCACGGCACCCCGACCACGCCCGCCAGCGACCTCGACATCCTCGCCGGCCAGCACATCATCTACTCGTACGACTACACCCTCCCCGGACCCCCGCAGGAGCTGTACGACCTCACCAGCGCGGGTCTCGTCGGCGGCGTCCTCTTCTACGACGTCCACGTCAACAACGGCACGCCCGCGGCCCTGGCCAAGCTGCAGGCCGCGTACAAGGCGTCCCCCGCGTACGCCCTCTTCCGCAAGCAGACGGGGCGGAAGACGTCCCTGCTGCTCATGACCAACGAGGAGGGCGGCACGATTTTCAACGGCGTGCACGACGGCGGGCCCGCGCTGTCGGCCAAGGAGGTCGGCGCGGCGAAGAACCCGGCGGCCGCGGGATGGACGGCGGGCGTGCAGGCCGCGAGCGCGCTGCACAAGTACAACTTCAACGTGGACCTGGCTCCCGTGCTGGGCGTGTACCGCCAAGAGGGCAACTTCCTGGACGCGGGCAACCGGTCGTACGGCAACACGCCGCAAAAGGTGATTGCGGCGGCGCTGCCATTCATCAAGGCGCAGAGGCAGAGCGGCGAGGTGCTCGTCTCGATCAAGCACTTCCCGGGGCTGGGGGCGGCGACCAAGGAGCAGAACACGGATGCGGTGCCGGTGACGCTGGACGTGTCGAAGAAGGATCTGGAGAATATTGATTTGAAGCCGTTTGCGGCGGCGATTAAGCAGGGCGTGGACATGGTGATGCCGTCGTGGGCGATTTATCCGGCCGTCGACAAGACGAGGCCCTCTGGGCTGAGCGAGATTTGGATGAAGGACATTCTCAGAGGGAAGCTCGGGTTCTGTGGTGTCACCATTACAGAGGCCATGGAGGCGGGCGCGATTCTGCCGTTTGGGGATGTCCCCACGCGCGCCAAGGTTGCGTTCAAGGCGGGCAACGACTTGATTCTGGCGAGCGGGCTGGATGTGAGTGAGGGCGTGACGATGAGGCAAGCGCTGGTGCAGGGGCTCACGAGCGGGGAGCTGAGCAGGAAGGACTTTGACAAGGCGACGGAGAGGATTGTGGCTTTGAGGAGTAAGGTGTAGATCACATGCAGTGTAAGAAGGATAGAACCCAGTAGAAGCATATATAATCCGTCTTTTTGGCATACTTGGCTGTGCTCTCAAAACTACTCCTCCTCTGACTCGTTGAGGGAATCGGACGGCCAAGAGCCGGGAGACTGGGCGACTGGAGATACGGATGTTTCTGCACCAGCGTCTATGAGTAGCTGCCTAATGACATTTGAGGACTCCGACTCTGAGTTTTTATGATAGGCATACCACAATGGCGTGCGCCCTCTTTCATCGGCAATGTTGACATTTGCACCGACTCCGATGAGTAACCGCACAATCTCGTCTTTTTGCTGAAAAGAAGCCCATGCTAACGCCGTCCGGCCCTGATCATCTGTAAAGTCTATGGCAGCATCTTGCTGCAAAAGCTCCGAAACAGTCTTTGCATGGCCTCGACCTGCTGCCCACAACAATGGAGCTTTCCTTTGAGGTCCCGGAATGTTCGCGTCCGCCCCGAGGTCGAGCAGGAGAGCCACCACAGAATGATTTCCCTCCTCAGCGGCCTCCGAAAGCAATGTTCGCTGACCCTTACCGAGCCGGTTAATATCCAGCCCTCGACCAAGTAGAAGCCTAACGACCGACTTTGCGTTGTTCCAGACAGCATGATAGAGTAGGGTCTGGCCATTCTCATCAACATGATTAATATCAAGGTTATTCTCAAGAAATTGACGCATTATCTCCGATCTATCGCTTTGTAGCGCACACGAGAGAAGCGTCCGACCTTGACTATCGATGGAATGAATATTCGCTCCATGACGTAGAAGAACATGCGTGACCTCGGCGTGTCCTTCTTCAACCGCGAGCGAGAGTTCTGTACGACCCATGTTATCCATTGTGCCTACTTCGCAGCCACCTTTGATAAGCAGTTCAGCAATGGGCTCACTTCGGGCCAAAAAAAGAGCTGTCTGGCCAGAAATATCTTGAAAGTGCATGGTGGCGTGGTTTTGAGCCAGAAGTTCGACGATACTCAGAGCGTTTTTTTTTACCGTAGAAAATAGCGCCGTCTGTCCGTGATGATCTCTCGCGTCAATTGTAGCGTTGTTTTCGATGAGCGACTCAACTATAGCGAAAACCTTACTTTCCACTGCAGAAAACAAAGCCGTCCGCCCTTGTAAATCTGTCCAGTTGGTGTTTGCCCCGGATTTCAGGAGCAGCTTTACTATCTGAAGAAAGCCCGCCTCCGCTGCGTGAAAGAGAGGGGTGCGGCCATTATTGTCTGGTGTATCAAAAGCAGCACCATGCCTGAGCAGCAGATTCACGGTACTACCTTTGTTGAGCCGAATGGCAGCAGGAAAACTAAAGTCAGCCGGGAACTCAGCACCGGCATCGGTCAGCTGCGCTACAACTTTGTCATGTGCATCCCAGGCTGCGAAATCCACGGCTGAGTTACCTTCCACCTCTCGGGCATTGACATCAGCGCCAGCGGCAATAAGCTGCTCTACAACTTCAATGTATCCGCCCTGTGCTGCAAACATCAATGCAGAGCAATCGGTATCATCTCGGGCATTGACATCCAAACCAACAGCTATGAGTTGTTCTGCAACCTTACTGAACCCGCCCTGCGCTGCAAGCATCAATGCTGAGCTACCAGACTGATTTCGAGCATGGGCATCAGAACCGGCAGCCATGAGTTGTTGTATAGCTTGACTGTAGCCGCCACGCGCTGCACGATGCAGTGCTGAGTTACCGCCCGCATCTCGGGCATTGACATCTGAACCAGCATCGATCAGTTGCTGTATAACTTTTCTGTGGCCGCCCTGCGCGGCACGAATCAACGCTGTGCAACCAGTCATATCTCGGTCATAGATATCAGAACCGGCAGACATGAGTTGCTGTACAATTCTACTGTGCCCGCCACGCGCTGCAACATTCAGCGCTGGGTTGCTTTTCCCCCTCAGCCTCTCTGGATCAAAGTTCCTGGTCAAAAGCAGCTCCACCAGGTCACTCATGCCTCTGTTTATCGCCATATAGAGTACTCTAAATAAAAAGACGCTTATCGCTGCATTGTTGGAGGCATACTTGAGCAATAATTTCGCTATACCAGTATGATCCTTATTGTAAGGGTAAAAAAAATCAAACTCGCTGCCCGTGTAATCGCCAATGGTACCGCCAAGTCTTAGAAGTTGCTCTATAATGCAAAGGTTACTCTCTGACATGGCATAATTCAATGGAGTACGCTTTTCAGCATCTCTTTGGTTGACACTGGCGCCTTTCTCCAGCAGGCACTGCACAACATCAACCTGGCATGTCCTCGCAGCTATTGATAAGAGTGTTCGCGACTTTTTATCCACTTGATGGATAACGTCATTAGTCCAATGTTTGTTTTCAATAAGCATCAGAACTGGGTCTACTAAATCATTTTGCAAAAAGAAATGGGCCATAGGGGTACTTTGACCTGGCAGGATCATCCGTCCTGGCACCGTATCCGAAATGGATCTGTACAGTTCTGTCCATCGGTGCATAAATGCTTGTGATGGCCAAGAAAAATATTCTAGGAGATCCCTCTGAGATATTCCCCGTTTGGCGCTCTCTCTTGCGTGTAGAAGGCATGATGCTGTGGCATACCGCAGCAGTGGATAGCCTCGGCCCTGGGCAGAGACAGCATCGCAGACTATCTCGTCGATTGAAATAGAGCGAATGCAGAATCTAGATAGCCAATAGTGCGCCATGCCCACAAAATTAGGTTGAACAGAGTTGACTCCGACCAATGCGGTCATATTTGCCAGGACAGATGCGCCATCCGCGATGAAAAAGTCTTTGACTGACTGGTGGATAAACTGAACAATGTTGGTATCCGACGTAACCTCAGCAAGACCGCCACTTGACGCCCGAACCCGTCTTGTCATCATTTTGGAATCAAGTTGGTCCTCGAGTGAATTACGAAACTCTTCCAAAGAGTCGCATCTTGAGTCAGGTCGCATCTGCATTGCCCATGCCATTTCTTCTACGGTCAATGGTCTGAGAGCAAAGCAAATCCAGATGAGCAGTTTGTATGAATTCGGTCCCATATTGTGGACGATATCTGAGTATATTTCGTCCAATTTCTCGGGGATGTCGCGGACAGCCTTGTCCATCTCCTCAATGCTTGCGGCGTTGAGTTGGAGTTGCGCGACCTTCTTAACAACCAGCCAAGCCCATAAAAAGACGCCATCTGCCCGGCTCGTAACGGAATTCAGGATAGAGTTGTCTCCCTCCCTGAAGAGTGAGGATAATTCTCTCTGTACAAATGTTGATATATCAGTAGTGTTTTCACTCTCAACATTTATTTCGTATTTGAAGGATGGCTTAAATATCGGGTAGTGGCGACAAGTAAAACAGATGTGAAGGTTTCGGAGGTCTCTTGTTGAATGAATGTCTAGAATGGACTCGAAATCATTTACCAACTGTTTAGCCGCAACCTCACCACATTCGTCCAAAGCATCAACATAGAGCCAGACAGGCCGGCTTTCCAAAGCTTTCAGAAGTGCAGAGCTGAAGTAAGTGCGAAGCTCCCCTAGGTGCCATTGCCACCCTTCACCCTGTGCACCATGGGTTTTGCAATAGTGCTGAAAAGTGTCCACTACTTCCGAGAGAGCCACCGGGACACCATGAAGCTGATGAAGCAGCGATCTGAAAAGACCCAGCTCGCTTTTTTGGAGCTCAGTGCCTCGGCCGTGGAAGAAAAACGAGAGCACTATACTTTGCTCTCCCGAATTACCTCTGCTGCGAATTTGTTGCAAGAGATGTCGTAGCAGCGTTGACTTGCCAGCCCCGGGCTTGCCCTTGATCCAGAGCAGTCCTTGAGGACAATCGTACCACTCGCAATATGTCCGGTGTTTGGTGAGCCACTCACATGTCCCTGGCGTGGCTGGGGCAATATCGTGAAAGCGATCATACATTCCCTGAAATGCTAGCGATTTTAAGCAATGCAGCACAGTTTCATGACTTGCTGTCTCAATCGGTCGACCCGAAACTAAGGCACAATCAGTTCGTGTTTATTTCTGTCGAAGCTATTACTACATCTCCTTACCGATCTCTCTTATCCACCGCCTTAGTTCTCCAAGCAGTCTCTTAAACCCAACATCCTCAGCGCTCACAAATTTGACCATTTCGATATGATTGGCAGGTATGCTCATGTAGTTATAGTTCCCAAAAGTGGCTGACCTCCTTGTAACTACCTGACCCCCGATTTTTAACGGCAGATCTTCCACAAACGATGTGATTGCAATTTGTCGCGGATCATCTAAATTCTTCATGAGGAGACTAAACCGCTCGCCAACAGACCGCAGGTATTGATTTTCTGTCCGTAAGACCTCTAGAAGACTGGTGTTGACAGATTTCAGATACCCAAGAGCGTGAACCGGTATTTTGGCCCAGTTAGCCATCTCGGATCCGTCGTGAGGAGTGCCCATGAATGCGATAGCTCTAGTGCTGTTGAAGATGTCCTTGAGATGTTGATCATGGGGGTGCTCTGATCGCATGATAGCCTCCATACAGACAAGCCCTCCCAAACTGTGTGCAATAAATATAAGTGGCCGATTGACCGCATTGGCCTCCACTCTATCGATCGTCAAGTCGTTCAGTAAATTGTTGGCATGATCAAGCAGCTCATTCGATGTAGCGACCGACTTCCGAACCACGTATGCGTTGTAGCCGTACGTGAGTAATCGGGCTTTGGGAAATCTCGATGGCAGAAGCGCTTTTGGCCACGGAGTCTCTTCCGGACGGCTTGTCCAGGTACTGTTCAGATCTCCCGACAGGCCATGTATGAAGCAAATGTCAACCTCAGCATCGCTGCAATCGTACCAAACTTGCAACCCCTCGCTAGGTTGTGTCGGCTTGCTATTCTCTGTTTCAGTATTGGATTGCTCTTTATCTTCGTGGCGGCTGGTAGAGCCTTGCTCTGCCACTGAGCTTTCTTCGGTACGTTGCCGCTTCGATCGGAAGAAATTGAATTGATAACCGGACATCACTGGGTTCCCATAATAAGGATGATAGTGCGTGCTTGTCTTTCTTTCTTCTTGCTTTTTTTTTTTTTGGCAACTTATCTTTTTCGAGACATGAGCTGGCAAAGACTGGAATATTTTGAATCATGAAAGAAAAGGGCTGCGACGCAGCGCGAGCTGAAAAAATGGCCTCGCAGGAGGCTGAAAGCAGGATCAAGGCGGGGTTGCGGCCTGCAGCTACTTACGCGCCCATCTCCAGCCAATGATCCGAAGAGTTCTACGCCGAGGAACATTGATTAACCAATCAATTTTGTCAAAGTTTCTCTGACGTGTCAGAGTCCTAATCAATTTTTTTTAACAGTCGAGGACGCTTGAGCGCGAACTTGGCTGCCTGTGAAGCATCATGTAAGAATACAAACTGAGTGACAGGATTCACCCGCGTACGACGATTACTGGATGGCGTTAATTAATGGCCATTGGCACCGCGAGTGAATCACGAGTAGACCAGAAGAAGCGCTGTTCAAAGAGCCCTCCAGGTCAGTTGGCGAGTCGGCGCTTGGCAAGCGGGAAGCATTTTTGCCAAATGTGTGACACTAGTGAAGTTACATAGCCAGCAATTATAGTAGTATTTATACTAATTTTAATACGTAACTGTACCGTCTTGACTAATGGTTTAAAAGTAGAGTCTGTATTTAACTGCTCCTTTCTACAAAAAAAATTAAGATAATATTCACACATGGCTGAGGATGAGCCTTAAAAGTAGCCATCAGCGGGCTCTGTGTTTTTTGAAGTTTCCCTATCAATAGTGGCAGTAACATAGTGACAGTCAAAGATCAGAGGCGTATTCCTATGGAAGAAATTAGCTGACAGGGTCCCTGGACTAATTTGCAGAGGCCATAACCACGATTGAGCCACAGCTTTTGGAAGCGACATCCGTACTACAACATTAGAAGTCGTAATAGGATTTGGTTAAGATGACTGCATGTGAACACCCACCACATCCACTACGCAGTGGTGGGTGCTGGCACAGGTATCTGATATTGCTAACTTATTGGAGACGGCCGAAAAACAGCGGCTGTCAATACCAAAAGAAAAACGGATCAATTCTCTACGCGGCTGCCGTCACTCGACCAGGCATCGCATTTGCTGTATCAAGACTAGCTCTAGCGGAACTGCTCCAGCACAACTACTTCAGCCAAACTGCGTAAGCTGAACTGGTCCAACCGAATTACTCCAGCCGAACTGCTCAAGCCAAACTATTTCGGCCAAACACAGCCGAATTGCTCGGGTTTGGGGGAGTCTTGAGTCATGAAGTGGGCGAGATGGGAATGCCTCCGATGGACTATGTTATTATGTAGGCTGGGATGGCTGAACAGGGATTCCAACCATACAAAACTGCTATGGGCTTCCTCTACTGGAAAAAGAAGAACCCATCAGATTAGACCACTCGTGAGCCCAATGAGTTGAGGAACTCTTCCGGAGTACTGTTTAGTCAGCTAGATGAAAAGCATATATGAAGGTATAATAATATGTGGTGACATCAGCGCGGATTCCCTTGAACTATGGAGGTGTTCGGGTTAGATTAGCGATAAAAATCTAAAACCTTTGCATTTGCATTACAGCTAGGGAAATCCTGAAACGAGGCAAAACCTAGCCAAGGCTTCTGCATGATAAAAGACTCATCTATACTAACAACCCCTGATGAAAACGACTGTATTATCTGCCCTGAAGCATGTAACCTGGCAAAAACCGAATGCAGGACGAGGACTGCTTATTACACATTGTGTAACGGCTTTGTTGCTTGCGTCAAAAGATTTGCAGTCCCGGGCCGCTGACGCACACACAGAGAAGGTCGAGCATTGAGGAGCACTAGGAGAATCAAGCTATTGTTTTCCCTCCAAGATTAGGCTGTGTAATTTTCAATATGACCTCTTCACTTACGCAAGGCGAGGCTGCTGCAATAGATACCAAAATGCCTCCTAGCCCAAGTAATTTCATCGACGTATACATGTTGCGTGGTTAAAAGAGATATAAGTTTGACTTGATTCCTTAAAAGACAAGTGTGAATAAGTTTGCCTTAAAATTCATGTATCCTAGGGAAGGCTTGTTAATTTATATATAATGGCTAGGGAAGAGGAGCTGGAAATGGTATTGGAAACTTCGGGGCTTGTGGGATATCTTGCTTCCCCGGAGGTAAGTTTCCGGAAACGGCAGAGGTGACGAGCTATAGTACACTGTAGATCTTTCCTACTTATCTAAATATAGAAACTAAAGTACTATTATTTATATGTAAATAGTCAAGTAAAGAGCTACTTAATATACTAGGTATATATTATTACTTGTAGAATATACTTGGGAGTGGAAACTTGAGTCCGTAGGGGAAAAACTCTCTTTCTATAATTGTGAGGGAACAATAGAGGAGAGTGCTTGTATTCACGAGATGTGCAGATAGGTCCTATGTAGCTGTAGGAATTATCACTGGCTTCTCCTATCGAGGTTGAAGCCAGCTCGGATCTATATACCCGGTCCTTCGTCACGTTCTCTCTATCGTCAACTACGGTAATACCTTTATCGGTGCCCTCACAATAGTACACCTCTATTTTACACGCAACTTATTATACATATAGAAGCGGCGTG
Source organism: Zarea fungicola (assembly GCA_900169235.1). Lineage (NCBI taxonomy): Eukaryota > Fungi > Ascomycota > Sordariomycetes > Hypocreales > Cordycipitaceae > Zarea > Zarea fungicola. Next base: position 121,780 of record FWCC01000025.1, read on the forward strand.
GCTCCCTAAATTTAAGTATCCTAGGCAAGGACTTTCATCTTTTCTTCACCACAGGCCCAACTTTCTCTTAGGCAATACCCTTAGTAATATATAACAGGCCTTGCCTATACCTTAGTAAGAACGCCTCCTACGTCCTACTACCGTGGATGGTGGCACGGGACTAAATCGTACCATTCCTTTTTTAGCAAATGGAATCTCGATACCGTTAGGAGAAAATTCATTGTCGTTACACCTGGTGACTTCCAGCCAATAAATGCTTCCTGCCGTGAGGTCCGACCACGGCGACTTTAAATGGTATCAACGCTGGTATGACAATGGCTTTGGTCGTCGGCTTGGCGGACACCTGCCGTAAGAAGCTAATTCAGGTGGCAGACATGATTTCAGAGCTGATTGGAGTGCTGACCTGGAACAGATCGACGGAGTGCAGAGCAGCGGGCCAGCCATGTTTCTCACCTGTAGATGATGCTGTCACTCAGCAATCCCGTAGAAATGCCATGATACCGCATTTTTCAGACTCGGTAGACTTATAGCACTCTAACTCAATCTCAATTACCGCTTTCCGTTCCAAATATAGTCTATATACTGCTGTGATTTCTGACATCCGGTTATAGTGTCACCATTAAACGCGCGCTGGGAGACAGTCATTGTTCAGGTGCTCTCGCGTATTCTTCCAAATTAGCCAATTGACTTACTATAGTATAATGCTAACTAACCTGTTTTCGCTATTCAGGGCTGCGTAGAGAAGTTGTAGGTCTTTTTGTCATCTTCGCTTAAAATGCGAACCCTTTCATATTTTAATGGCCGAGGCTACATTCAACACCTGCTCGTATTGATGATGTCACAACGTATATGCGGCCTGATTGTACAATTCCTAGTGTGGTACCAGCTTTTTGTTTGCGATAGATTACATACTATTTTAGTTAACTAGAATGAGAATAGAATTGAACTAATATTGAGTACTGACCTCGGTTTGAGTTTTTACTCCGGTTATTACTTTGTTTATGCTAATTAGCTAAAGACGCTTTATGTTTCATTAGTTACAGAGATGACTATTTAAAAGTAGTTTTCTATACGCTTGTAACTCTTTCTCGGTATGTCTTTCTTATATATAAGACTACTTATCTGCTTTATCTTTAAATACTCAATAACTACATTATGTGCAATATATTCTTTAACCAATATAATTCTCAACTCACTAATCATGAATCTCTAGACTCTTTTCCTACGAGGCTGTTTTCTGTCCCTTTCTGCAACTACCATCTGTGTAAGGTAACTTATTAGATTGATCAAAGCTGATTATGTACTAATACATAAACAAAACTAGGATTTCCCAAGTGCTAAGGCCTGACAGAGCTCTAATGACTGCCAGACCTCTTTCACAGACTGTGGTAGTTTTGGCCACCGGCTTCATAAGGATGTATGGCTCGGCGAGGGTTCCCACAAGATCATTATATTGTCCCTTAGAGTTCTTACATAATTATTACCAAACTAGTAGATTGAATACAAATACTTCTAACCCTTCCTAGCTACTTATTTTTATCCTTCCTTGAAATTCTTAACTTACACCTACTCTAATTATTGTTACTACAGTTCGTTCTATTGTTTTCTCGTTACATTTCTCTATCAACCTGGCTGTTGGGACACGAGATCAAGTTTGTGTACTAGATCAAAAAGCCGACAATGAACAATATTGAGATATGCAGTTGAGTCTTTTAGTACTATGTATTGGAATACTCTATAAGTGGGGAGTCCTGAACTTTAACGTGTATTTTCCCCCATGACTATCCAAGTATTGCCTGGTCCTCCTCTAGGACTACTTCCGTTTTCATAGCATGAAAGACGTAATCTCCCTGTAATCACCTCTGAGCGTGATAGTGAAAGGCTCTGCTGCTCCCTGATTCCACGCAGTGTGGTTAATTGTCTACAGGACAATTCGCTGGGATATCAACAGGTTGGGCTGGCCTATTTACCGCGAGGTTGAAGGTACCGCGAATAGGAGCCTGACAAAATATTTGTTTAGTGTATTAGTTAACCTCTAGTACATTTCACAAAGTAGAAACCATTTAGGAAGAATTAGAGCCAGAATGAAATTTTATCGTCAGTGTCTGCCTTGCTACGGCTTGCAATCAGGTTAAGAAGGATTGTAACAAGGCCGTTGTCCATCCTAGGGTTCCTCGATCTTTCTGAATACCTGTTGTTATACGCATGACTTAAAAGCGACATGTTTGCTTTAATGGCAAGTGATAAAAGATTGATTGGTATTGGCGATTAAGCAGTTGATCATGCAAACGTGAGTATCGAAATCGCAGAAGGCGCCCTGGTTGATGCCACCCTTAAATGAAATTAGAAATCTTATCAAAAGAAGGAGTTTAATACCTACCTTAAGGCCACAACGAAATGCCGCATGGAGACACCCAGAATAGCCGCCGAAAATTCTATCCTGCTCAGGGTTTGGCCGGCACTCGGCTTTTGCCGCTACTAAGGCAGGCATCAGCATAATAAGGCACGATTTCCAATTCATCTCGCAGTAGTTGTATTGGCAAAATGTTCTGTGATTCGGTTAGATAGATATAATTATTTGAGAGTAATAAACGAAAGGGATATGGGGACACAAAGCAATGTAAGTAGAGATAATGTACACCCAAGTCCTATTACTAGTGAGCCTTGATGTTATTACTACACCCTATCGAGGGCTCAGACTTGAGATACGAGTTCTAAGCCCACTATTATATTTTAGTTTCAGTCTACTTCTGCAATATTACAAGTCAATGTAAATCACGCCCTACGTACAGTACAGTAGAACAAGAGTAATAAACTAAAATCTATTATATGCCCCAGTTCTATTATTTCAACGTTTTCTTATTATGAATATCACTGGTTAGATATTGAAAGAGATTAAGCCTAGGGACAGACTTACACCACCGGAGTAAAATTGGATGTAGATCCGGTTCACAATATTAGTATTCACCAGCTACCTACTCAACTGGCACTACAGTTACCACACAAAGTGCTGGTGGATGAGAGACTAGTATTTATATCTACCTCTTTACAATAGGATCGAGAGAGACATTAATCAAATCTCTGAAGCTTTGCACAAATAATAAAACTTTTATAAATAGCTTATATTTATTCACATCTATACACTAGAGAGACCGTATCAATAAGCGTCTAGCAGCTGCTCACAAACTTATACATAAGTACTCGTAGCTCCACCGCTTCGCAGTTTTGATTTGTATCTCGCTATTCGAGTAACGTAGTTTGTTCTTATCCTCTATAGTAGTTTCGTATAATACTACATTAGTGCTTACATCCTTGGCAAGTTCCTTGATATTTCGGCCCTTCGGAAAAGTTCCGATGCAACATGCAAACATGCCATTTAGAGTAGTAAGCACGTAAAAGAGTATATATTGTGTTATTTACTGAACATGATATTCTTCGCGTCCACCAACATGATTATTGTGTACTCTAAGAAAGTTCAGACCTTAATTCGCATCATGAGGCTTCACACTATCACCATCAGTTTCCTGGCATTCAGTAGGGCAAGCATTGCTAGCCCTGCAGCTGTTCCTAAAAATGGTTTAGACATTATGGTATGAAAACTAGTAACTAAATCATATATTACTGCTAATACCACCTATGTTTCTTTTAATATAGACTACAGATTTCAATGTAAATCCATCAACGGAGGATCGAACCAAGTATCCAGCACGAGTCTGGTACTCAGATCATCAAGAGGCACCCGAAAGCGCAAGTGACAACAATATCTGGGTATTAACAAACTAGGGCGGTACTATCGCTCCGTATTGGTTTCAAAGAGATATCACTGGGACTGGCATACCAAAACCGAAGGATCCTGGATTTTCTACATGGGCGGATGCTCCAGAGTCCGACCTAGCCGCTCGAGTATTGCCCAGTTATGTCGATCTCTATTTTGATCGTTTCTGTTCAGCGTTCGTCGGCCGAGCAAACAGCCCGCGTGCTGGTCAGTGTTATGGCCAGAGGCCTGGCGACAACTCTGCTTTAAGTATTTTTCTACCCGGAGGTCTGACCATCAAAGATTACGTCAATGTTTACCGGGATGACAGTTGCAAAAACTTCATGTTCCAGGTTACTAACATCGGGCGCGGCTGTGTAGGCTCTCCAAATGGACCCTTTAGATCGCTGTTCTTCTGCAGCTTCTGCTAATCCAACCAGTCTGGAGGTAAAGCTGTCGCTCAAGTTTGTTATGGCCTAGTATTAGGCTACATCTTTCCTCAGTATGGTTTTCCCGGACTTATTTCGGGTTTTCCCATATCTCTAGTGCAAATGCAGAGGAACTTGGTAAATAGATAAACGAATGTATAGCGTATTGATAAAAGGGACTTGCGACAAACCACTGCACAAACTCTAGTCTGGTCAAAACAGTGCTAATTGGAGCGAAAAAAACGGTCCCTTCTTTCTGAATAGACGGTGTGATTTCCATGACTTGTACGAGCTACCAAGGACTTTCCTATCTATTTGAAAGGTTGACCTCTTTTTATCGAATATAAAACTAATTTTCAATTCAATTTCGTTGTCAAGTACCTGTAACTGTGGTGGTCTTTGCCAGAAAACAAACGTCCCCTTGCGCTGTACGGGAATATCCATCGGGTTGCTGCGTGACAATTTGAGTGTGCCTGGTGTTACTTCACGGCCGCAAATGCCCTGTTTCTCATCCAGGTCATTCTGGGCGCTGTCCTACGGTCCAATGGAAAGAGTAACCGACCTGTACAACGCCATTGTTAATGTCTGCTCGAATTACATCCATGACCACCTCGACATCTTCCTCTGACCGCGCCCATTCGAGCCCGCCACTCTTCGCCACACCTTGCAAAGCCTTGCCAACTCCATCAGGAACAACTAAGCCAGCAGCTTTTTGCAAGTCTTTTGGTAGAGAATAGGTGCTGAACTCTTCCCGTGTGCAGTTGATGAGGCCGGCCTGCTCGAAGTATCCTTTAAGTGGTAGCGGTGCGCTGTTTCCATGTGGTAAGTATATGTTACTTCATCAAAGTTGTGATTAGATCGATGATACTAACGTGAGATCTCGACCCACTGATTTGGCGTGCCGTGCATCCGTGCCCAACAGCTTCGCGAAGCTCTCGGTCATGGGCACGCACTGCCAACTAGTATACCCGGTGTCCTCCCACATGAGATAGCCCCCAGGCCGAACGAGGGAGAGTAGGTTTTTGGTGACTGGCAGCCACTGATCTGCTTTCAGGACATATGTAAGGGCTCTAACGTGCACGACATCATAGAGGCCAGCCAGCTCAGCGGGGAATGGCTGAAACACGTCGCCAAAATGCAAATTGACGTTTGCGGGGAGCTCTGACCGATCGGGGAACTTGGAGCAGTCGAAATCATACCCATCGAGGCGGGCGGTGGAGGGCAGGTTGCTGGCTAAACTAGTTAGCCAAATTCCAGAGCCGGTACCAGCATCGGCTATGGCAACATCACGCCCACGGGAAGCCAGGTGCTTCTCTATGTTGGGCGGAATTAGTCGGCCTTCAGTAAGCTGGAGCCAGGAATAATGCTGTTTATCCAGTCGCGCCCTCTCATGGCCCTGGGCTCCGTGATTTAGTGTGTAAATGGACTCTGCCATTTCTCGTACAAGTCGCGGAGGAATTAATCAGTGAGCCTGTTCGAGTGTACCGTCTGTCTTTCACGTCTGGGTTTCATGGCAGCCGGCATCTACACTTATGTACCTTTATCGCCTTGCAGTCACTATGACATTTTATTCTGTCAGCACTTCGGTTTATAGATTATGTGATCGTGGCTGGGCAGTAACTCCACCAAGTAAGCGGACATGGCATGACGGCCAAGGCCAACAACACTTGCTGCGACCAATTGCCACACAGGTGTGGAGCTAGATACGTCCACCTCAAGACATATGTAGCAGGCTCGCAAGGGCAGGGGCGAGGCCATCATAATTAGTCCGATTTGCACTGTTTTAGAACGTATTCTAAACTCTACGCGTCTGCAAAAAGATGGGCGGAAGAATGGCGGAAGATGAGCGGATGATTACTATTCACCCGAGACTCGTCCGTGCATCAAGGAGTACTAAGAAGTAACTCCGTACTGCAGAGGTACCTATGCCTATCTGTTACGGGCTAATGTTTTAATAGCTAGCAGTTGCTGTAAACTTTCAACAATTTAATTGAGGCTACACAACCCCGTGCCTAGCATTCCCGGCCGGCCAGGAGTTCAAACTGGGTAAAGGCTTTAAATAGACGCGCCATAACTACTAGGCGTAGAATTCTATTAACCTTTTTCTTCCACTTGTTACTTCTTACTTGTCAGACGGCAATGATCAGAGAAATGGGCATGAGAGGCTTGCCTCCTGTTGGCTAGGAAAAAGAGTGTATAGCCTATTTATGACATGTAGCCGTACCCAAAAAAAATAAGCGTCCGTCTTTGCTAGTTGGTTTTTAAGCCAGGTGGTCGATTCTTTTCTAAGGCGCAGGTTCCACTTGTATAACGATGGAGGCCCTATGGCCACCGAATGCATTGTTGGAATGTAAGAGCGCTGCTACGTTTGAGGCGCTGGACGACCATCTCCAACAGTTTTATTTCTACCAATGACGTCCATACTCGCGTTCCATTAGGCCAACAATTCTGTTTTGGGGGTTAACGGTCGAATATGTCTTGTGCTAGTGCCTGCCAGTCATGCTTACGCCTTGTTAACTCCGCGAGGTAAGCAAAGCCGCCAGTCCAGCTGCCGACTGCAGACCAAAGGGTGGAGAATACTAGGTGGCATTAGTGTGTAGTTGATGCTAAGAAAGCTATTTCTGGAGTTTTTTGCCGTATTTTTATCCATTTAAAACATAATGGCTTTTAAGATTGAAAGTATTGCTGTATGGTTACGTGTATTGTGAGACATTTGTAGAGACGGAGAATACCCCAGTACTGCACTATAAATCCATGCCCACGGGCAGGATACACCTAATTTGGGAGTGTAAATGATTGAAACGCGCTGTAGGGACTACATTGATACGATCCTGGCTGTTGTAGTAACAAAAAATAACCACCAAATTAGTTTAGCGAGATGCTGTTGCCAGTCTTCTTTCCACCTCATCTTCAAGCGTCGCGACGCCGCGCCACGAAGTCTCATACGAAGCGATGACAACTGGGGCCGGCGGGGCTAGTTTCCAAAATATCTAGCACAATCGCTAGCCACTATTCATCTGGGATTATCCTGGTGCAAACCTCAAAAATGTTTAGATCTTGAACTCTGTGGATGTTGACGAGCTAACTGGGGTTATTGCTCCTGCTACGCCAGCCGACTTTCACTCATCCCTCAAATGAGGCACCTCTTTCTTCAGGTTCTACATTGGAGGATACCGAGGAACTAAGAAGACATTTCGGCAACAGTCAAGGTGTAGAATTATTGACTGCAACGAGAAAAAGTAGTGACGCCTCAGGAAAGCAAGCCAAGAGCTCCTGCAGCAAGCCGCCCGACGGCTGTTTGAAGTGTGCTGAGAATTCGCTTTACTGCCTGTAAGCATCGCTCTGTATTGAACCAGCAAGAGGTACCAGGTAACTGCCAATTCAGGTTGAGACTGTGTGGGCATCCTATTTGGTGGATGGAGTGCCTAAAATTATGTCCTCGTTGTTCAGTGCTCCCTTGTGGTAGTATTATCGAGCGGGCTATGACATGGCCGCATGCTTCGCAGGCTATGGACCTATCACAACCGTACGAACCAATGAATCAGAGTAGAAGCGCTGGCACGAGTACGACTAGACAGTCTAGGAACGTAGCGCGTCCCCGGCGGTAGTTACAAAAGCATGAAAAGCTGGATAGCCGAGATGCCGCTTTGGTTAGGCGCAGAATTGGTTGGGCCGCAGGGGGGCAGCTGACTGCGATTTCTGGCTCTCTCATTAATTTTCAAAACACCCGCTATACGGCGGGCACTTTTTAAAGTGGCTTTTGTGGCTGGTATGCCAAGAACAAACGTTCCCGCTCAGCTTGTACCTACGTTGTTGGTAGTTTGTTGTTCAGCCTGGTTCCAGCCTTGTCGTTCTCCCACTTTCTGTTCAAACAGGAAGAAAGGGGAAAGGAGAAGGCCAGATTGCCTCGGCATTATAAATCATACTAGTATCATTCATGAACAAGTCTCTCGCCAGATACATATCGCCCTTCTCATTCCGTGCTGAACAGCTCTCATGCGATGTGGTCGCCAGCATTGAGCAACGCAGTAGGGGCCCGGTCCGAGACAATATGTCATCCTGAAGAGGGTTCACGGCTCACTCAGGGATATCTCTCAAATAATGCCCAATTGGAGGCCCTTTTTCAGGGAATTTTGCGTTTTGGACCAGCTGCTTGGCTTCTTGTTGGCGCTCCGTTCCGCATTGCGACGCTGCAAGGAGCAAAGCTTGTCGTACTCCCGAATCGTCGACTCTACCTCAAGGCCGTAGGTCTCAACCGCGATACAAACAAAAGATTAGAGAAGAAATTGCTTACCTTTACTTGCGTAGCTTATTGCTATCGCGATTTGCATCTTTCAGCTCATCAGCCTTATTGACGGATCATTGGAACACGTTCCATGGAAATTGCTGGTACAGCATACACTTTTTGTGGTCGCCGACATGGCGGTCTGCATCCTCTCGTTTCTCGAGCACGGTCGAAATGTTGGGCCCTCTACACTCCTGACTACATATCTCTTCTTTACAATGTTTAGCGGTGTTATCAATGCAGGGTTGCAGTATGTAGCCTGGAATCTGTGCAGTATATGGGGTCTCCCTACCGCCATCTTTGCAAGTAGGATCGTGCTCTTCATCCTAGAGAGCCAGACGAAGCGTTCCATCCTCCGCGAACCTTTTAGTGAGCTCTCCTTAGAGGAAACCTCGGGGTTCTTCGGGGTTCTGTTCTTCTTGTGGGTAAACAAGGTGCTCAAGACGGGTTATTTCAGGGCTCTCTCACTCGCCGACATGCCGCCACTGGACAAGTCTCTCGATGCCATGAAAGTACGCGAAGCTATGCAGCGAGAGTGGGATAAGAAAAGTACAAATACTCCATCTATATTTCAGTTTACAAACACCATGTGCTAACTAATCACAGAAAAGAATCGGGGTCGGCATGCTCTGATGCTGGCACTGTTGCAGTGCTCCTGGCGACCCAACATCTACGTCTTCATTCCTCGCCTCCTCTTCACCGTGCTGCGCTGCTGCCAACCTCTGCTCATCAGCCGTGCCATTAATTTCGTCAGCCAAGACCTTTCACCATTTGAGAATAGGAATGAAGCATTTTGCTTGATTCTATTCACATTGGTCATATACACTGGCATGCCGGTACGTGCCAAACATTACAAACTCGGCCGAAAAATAAATCCATTTCCTGATTCTGAATTTCTTTTTAGGTGTGCAATGGTGCATACGCGCGTTTACTTGCCCGAGTGAACCTCGTGGAGCGCATGGCACTTGTCGGCGTTATCTACAACGATTGTCTAACAGTAAAAGATGGTGTTTTTGATGAATCCGCCGCTGTGACGCTCATGAGCAACGACGCAGATAGTGCGGCCGGCTGTTGGGATCTCTTCCATGACCTCTGGTCGCAGATTCTGGAAGTTTGCATTGGAATGTACATGCTGGCAACGGAATTGGGCTGGGTGTGCATCTTCCCAGTCCTTGTCGTCCTTTGTGAGTCTCATTGTCCTTGTCACGTCCTGCCGAAGACAGCCCAAGCGACTCCCATTGACAGAGTCTGCTAATTACCCTCAATTTTTATTTGTTAATAGGCATTTCCTGGACCGTTGAGCACATTACGGCAAATGTAGCTGATCGGCAAGTGGCGTTCAGCAGAGCGACGCAGCGTCGAATATCCAGCACAAAAGCCGTTCTCAACTCAATGAAGAATATCAAAATGATGGGCCTAGTGGAAAGGATGGAGAGAAGGATACAGGGCACCAGAAATCAGGAGATTCAGAAATACGCTGCATTTTACCGACTTTTGCTGGCATATTTTATCAGCTGTGCGTGGTGCTGTCCTACAAGACGAGTTTTTGGTCGTTAATATACTAAAACTCTTTTGTAGCTGTCGCTCTGCACCTCTTTAGCCCTGCAATTACCCTCATATTCTACGCCATACAGGCTCAGGTTCGTGGCGCCAAGTCTGTCGACACTGAAATGGTCTTTACCTCCGTTGCCATCATCGATATTATTGCATCACCGGCAAACAATCTCCTCGGGATTTTGCCTCAAATTGCTTCCATTCTGGCGTCATTTTCCCGGATTCAGATATTCCTCATGATCCCCACCCGCGAGGATAAACGAAAGTTTATTGAGGAAACATTCTCTGCCAGTGACCACGGTCCAGAGTCTACACCCACTGAGCAGACGGACAAGACGGTCGTTAGACTTGACAACGCCAGCATCCGCCCAACCTCGACAGCGGATCTTGTATTGAAGGAAATTAGTACTTTCTGGAAAAGGGGTGATCTAGTCGTCATTTCTGGATCTGTCGGGACCGGAAAGACGAGTCTCGCCAAGTCATTGCTGGGTGAGCTTTCGCAGGAGTCTGGCAGCATCCAGACTGCGTACAAAACGGTGGCGTATTGCTCTCAAGTGGCCTGGTTGTTAAACGGTACTGTCAAGGAAGTTATATGTGGCCCACCAGGTGACCATCTGATATTTGATAAGTTCTGGTACAAGAGAATTGTGCATGCGTGCGATCTTGAGGAAGAAGATCTCGCGCGGATGCCAAAGGGAGATCAAACTGTGGTTGGTAGCCGCGGAATCACCCTCTCTGGTGGGCAAAAGCAACGAGTTGTACGTGCAAACCTTTTGTGTAACGAGATCTTTTGAATTAACCGTGGCTACTCTATAGGCCCTGGCACGAGCTATCTTCGCTCGTGAGGAACTAATTATACTCGACGATACACTTTCCGCGCTGGACGCATCCACGCAGCGTCACGTTACGAACGGGCTCATGGGTCCAGACGGCTTGTTCAAGGAGCTTGGTACCACGGTGGTACTCATCACACATACGAGTAAGGTATTCGACAGAAATTAGACCATTGAATAAGCTGACAGGTGTTCTGCAGCACAACATCTGCAGCTGGCCGACCACATCATCATTCTCGATGCTACAGGAGGTGTCGCTGAGCAGGGCACATGGAAGGACCTTCGCGCTATGAGCGGCTATGTTAGCAAGGTTGTATTGCGAGCTGACAACGAGCAAATCGAGCACAGAGCGCATGGTGGCATGGAAGCTCGCGACGAGATTCAGCAGGGACTCGAGTTGTCAGACGACTTGCAGCAAATCACCCGCATGACAGGTGATGTTACGCTATATAGTACGCGCTTTCATTTACTAGACGAATCGTGCAGCTAACAAAAACCAGAATATTATTTCAACGCCATTGGTGTCCCTCGCCTGCTGCTTCTCATTGGCTCCTTGACAATCTACGCAGTGCTTGTAGGCACCATTCCTTACTGGCTTAAATGGATGGGGGAGAGCGGCGGCACGCATATGTGGTTCTACACGAGTGTATATTTCCTCCTCTCCATGGGCGCATTTTCATCCGTCGCAGCGGCTGTAGTGACGATATTCCTCGTCATCGCACCACACTCAGGCCGCACCCTCCACAACCGACTCCTCCGCAGCGTCATGAATGCACCGCAGTCCTTCTTTGCGACGACCGACACGGGGATAACGCTCAACCGCTTCAGCAGCGACATTAGAATGATTGACCGGTCGCTCCCCTTTGCCCTGTTTCAAGCCTTTCAAGCCGTCTTCTTGCTGCTGTCCCAGTGTGTGCTGCTGTGCATCGTCCAGCCCTTTATCATTGCCACGCTACCATGTACCGTCTTGGCCGTATACCTGATTCAAAAGGTATACCTGGCCACATCACGGCAGCTGCGCGCTATTGATCTGGAGGCTCGCGCTCTTGTGAATGGCAGTTTTCTGGAGACGCTGGAGGGTGTGGCGACGATTCGCGCATTTGGCTGGCAGCAGGCATTCAGTGAGAACAATGCGCGGAAGCTGGATCTGTCGCTGCGCCCAGACTACATGCTCACATGCGTGCAGCGCTGGTTGGACTTGGTTTTGGACCTCATCGTGCCCGGCCTCGCGATTTGCATCATTGGCCTCGGCGTCGCTCTCAAAGGCACCACGACGGGTGGGCAGATTGGGCTCGCTCTCACTGTGGTCCTGAAAGTCAATGGGTACATTCTCCGGCTGGTCAGCGCGTGGACGAGGCTCGAGACGTCCCTGGGGGCCGTATCGCGCGTACGTGCCTTTGAACAGGCTGTCCAGCCAGAGGAGGAACCGGGCCGGCACTCGCAGCCGCCGCCCGCGTGGCCTGACGGCGGCGCCATCGAGTTTGCCAACGTGTCCGCGAGCTACACGGATTCCGTACTTGCGCTCGATGGCGTGACTTTGGCTATTGCGCCGGGAACCAAGGTCGGCGTCGTAGGGCGCACGGGTAGCAGCAAGTCGTCTCTGCTGCTCAGTGTGCTGCGTCTGGTCGAGCTGCAAGGGCCTGGCACGGTGCGCATTGACGGGTTGGATCTTTGCGACTTGTCGCGGAATGCTGTTCGCTCGCGCATCATTACGGTGCCTCAGGACCCGATGCTTGTCAAGACGGATACGGTTCGGCAGAACCTGGACATTGCAGGCGCAGATTTGTCAGACGAGGAGATGGTTCGTGTTCTTGAGCGTGTTGGCCTGTGGCAGGTGCTGCTCGCTCGCAGAGACAGAGGGAACGACGGTGAGATTTCTTCCGTGATTTTGTATGACGGCATACAGAAACAATCACCGCCCCCTCTAGACGCAGTTGATGAAGGTTATGATGTGGATCGGCTGTCCTGCGACGATTTCGTAAACGTACCGGCGTCGGCGATTCTTGACCTGTCCATGGAATCGGTGCCGCTCTCCCAGGGCCAGGAGCAACTCTTCTCGCTCGCACGGGCCCTGCTGATGCGCCGTTTACGGGGTCGTGTGGTGCTCCTTGATGAGGCGACGAGCAGTGTCGACGCCGAGACGGACAGGCTGATGCAGAAGATTGTACGTGAAGAGTTTAGGGAGCATACCGTCATCACGGTTGCGCATCGATTGGATACCATCATGGACAGCGATGTAGTGCTGGCCATGCATGGTGGGAAGCTGGTAGAGGCTGGATCACCGTCTGAGCTGGCGGCAAGGGAAGGAGGAGTATTTCGGGCGTTGCTCATGGGGAAGAAGCTAGAGTTGTAAACGACGGGTGTGGTTCTTTTTCGAATGTTTCAAAAGAGAAAAGTAGAAAAGTAGAAAGAAATTGTTGAAAAGCAGGTTGAATAGATATGAAATCTATAATGATCTCATTACATTCAAGCTGCTTGTATATTCGTAATGTCAGTCGGCAGCCATCTCTTTATGCTTTTAATTGAGTGAGGGTCCAATAGAATACTGTGCTAACTTTTGCAATAGGCCTGCATTATTAGCTGCTGGAGGCACGGTACTACGGCTACGGCTATTAAGATGATTTAAGTGGTGGTTGAGGATGACGGGATCATCGATCAGCTAGACCGTTGGGAGAGCCCGGGAGGGATCTTATGGAATACTTTCGACTTTTCTCCTCCTACGACCTAAATACTACCCCAAGTAAAAGTTCAGGGGCGAAAAACAGGAGTTTTGGGCAGAGAACATACGTCTTGTAGGCATGCTAAAGACATCCAATGTAGAGGCATGAAGCAGAGATGTCGGGCCAACAACCAAGGTCATGGGATGCATGTCCATATGTAGCAGCCTGTGCCTTGCCATGGGAGGGCAGATGCCAGTAATGACATAAAGATGCGAGGACATCCAAGAGAAACATGGCATGGCGGTCTTTCTGAATGGTCAAATTCTCTCGCATAGTACACTTTCGTATTTCAGCGCTCGTCGCAGTGTACAGGGCAGCAGGAAGTTACGTTACAGCAGCCGCCTCTCTTACTACCTACCTAACGAACAAAGCTAGATACTCGTTGCGACTTTATTCTTTCCCATCTTCATTTATTTATTAGCTGCAGAAAGCTGCATTTAAATTAAAAATTAGCACCGGGGCGGACTCGTATCTCAAGGTACGGTTAGTGGGAGAGGCGTCGCACGACGCATGTCGACCCGCTGAAGCAGGGCGGAAGCAGGGCAGTGGCTTTACATTTCAGTGGGCTTGGCCGTCTTGCTTCCAGTGGCTTCAGTGGCTTCAGCCGCCCCCACAGGTTCAAGTTTGCCTGCGGTCCTATTCGGGAAGGTCACTAGGCCGGTACCTAGGTATCTTGGGCCTTTTGTCTTCAGGCCACCAGCAGGCAGCGGCCAGCATCTCTCTGAGGTACTAATGCATTAAAGAGTATTATAATCAGGAAACTGCTAGTATTCCGGTGTAGAGGAAAATGCCACCCGTCTCACTGGCCTGTCGGTACCTGTAATTGGCCAGGTTAGCAGTAGTCTGGCGCAGTCTTGGACGGCCTACGTGTGGGTGTAGGCCGACCCACAGCGCTCACTGCCTTTTGGTGGCGCCAAGATGCTGACGCTGCGTCCCGTCTCTGCAAGTGCCACGACACCTTTAACGACCCTGCCTATCCATCAATTACTGATCACATTCTTCTGGACCCAGCCTGCAAAATCTCCAAACGGCTTGGGGCGACCTTTCTTCTTGACATCTCTTCAATCTCGTACCGACTCTGCGTTTAGCCAATCCGCACTTGCTTCCACGCGCACCTCATCTTGACACGCGGCCATCGGGCAAGCCAGTGCTGAGTGCCCGCGCCTCTCCCCCCTACAGCCGGCCAGCCTTTTCCATACAGCCAATACAACTCCGAATTTCAATGTGGTAGACCCTGCAAGACCGCTCCTCTTCTTCCGCGTCTCCCACCGCTCGCTGTGTGAACCCAATCGCCACCATGAAGGCTGCCGCTCTCCTAGGTCTCGTCGGCCTCGCCGCTGTTTCCACGGCGCAGGTGTCTCGTGACTACGAAAACAACGACTATTACGTCCTAGAGCTGGATAACGGAGTCCAGCCAGACCATGTCGCCGACCGCCTCGGCTTACGGCACGAGGGCCGTCTCGGCGATCTCGATAACCACTACATCTTCCGCTCCCCTAAATACGACCACGACGTCGTCAAGAGACAGCTCCTCGATCGACGCAGACGCAAACGCGATGGCTCTTCTGCCCACGATGTCCTCGACACTGTGCGCCTCGCACGAAAGCAAAAACCCCGATCCATGTTGCAAAAGCGCATTGTGCCTCCGCCCTTGCCTGGTGGCATTGGCCCGCGCCTGGGCTCCGACGCCAACAAGCCACATCCCGAAGCCCTGAACAAGCAAAAGAACGTCATGCAGCTGCTCTCCATCCACGACCCGACGTTTGCGGGACAGTGGCATCTCTTCAACCCTGTACAGCTCGGCCACGACGTCAATGTCACTGGCGTCTGGATTGACGGCGTCACTGGCAAGAACGCGACTGTCGCCATTGTCGACGACGGCGTTGACATGCACAGCATGGATCTCAAGGACAACTATTTCGCCGAGGGATCTTGGGACTTCAACGAAAACATTGCCGAGCCCTCGCCAAAACAGCCTGAAGACGGCCACGGCACCCGATGTGCCGGTGAGGTCAGCGCCGTCCGCAACGATGTCTGTGGTGTTGGCGTTGCCTACGACTCCAAGGTTGCTGGCATTCGTATTCTCGGCAAGCCCATCAGCGACATGGACGAAGCCGACGCCATGATTTACAAGTACCAAGATAACCAAATCTACTCCTGCTCCTGGGGCCCGCCCGATGACGGCCGCTCCATGGAGGCCCCTGGCGTTCTAATCAAGCGCGCCATGCTCAAGGGCATTCAGAACGGCCGAGGAGGACTCGGATCCATCTACGTCTTTGCGTCCGGCAACGGCGCTGCCGCCGAAGACAACTGCAACTTTGATGGCTACACCAACTCCATCTACAGCATCACCGTCGGCGCCGTCGACCGCGAGGGCAACCACCCGTACTATTCCGAGCACTGTTCTGCCCAGCTTGTCGTAACCTACAGCAGCGGCAGCGGCGATAATATTCACACCACAGATGTTGGCGTCAACAAGTGCACAGAGAACCACGGAGGTACCTCTGCGGCGGCACCCCTTGCTGCTGGCATCTTTGCCCTCGTCATGGAGGTGCGCCCCGATTTGACTTGGAGAGATCTCCAGTACATTGCGCTGGAAACCGCCATCAAGGTGGACGACCCTCATGCCGATTGGATTAAGACTGCTGTTGGCAAGCACTTTTCGCACACCTTTGGCTACGGCAAGATTGATAGCTACGCCATGGTCCAAATGGCCAAGACATGGCCCAAGGTCAAGCCGCAGGCCTGGTACTTTTCTCCTTGGATCCATGTCAAGACTGATATTCCCCAGTCAGACCAGGGTCTTACCTCTACCTTTGAAGTCACCGATGCTATGCTCAAAGCGGCCAACCTCGGCCGTGTAGAGCACGTCACAGTCACAATGAATGTCGAGCATACCCGCCGCGGCGATTTAAGCGCGGACCTCATTAGCCCTGACGGCGTAGTCAGCCACATTGCTACAACACGCAAGCTCGATAACCATGCCGGCGGTTATGTCGACTGGACATTTATGAGCGTCGCGCACTGGGGCGAGCGCGGCGTCGGCAAATGGACTGTCATTGTCAGGGACAGCAACGTCAATGAGCACAGTGGCAAGTTTGTCGACTGGCATTTGAAGCTCTGGGGTGAATCCATTGACGCCGACAAGGCAACACTTCTTCCTCTGCCCACCGAGGAGGACGACAACGATCACGACAAGATTGAGACTGTCAGCATCCCCGCCGCGACTACATCCCTCGGCCCCGCGCCCACACAGGACACCACCCACACAGACGAAGTGCCCGACGACCACATCCACCGTCCTACCAAGCCTGTGGGCGAGGCCCCGACAACCACCACCCCCACTAACAACAACGAGACGCCCGCCAGCTCGCCGGTGGACAAGGAGCCCGCCACGAGCAGCGGCACTCCGTCGTCGAACTGGATCTCGTGGCTTCCTTCCTTTGGCGCCTCGAAAACGGCCCAGATCTGGATCTACGGCGCCGCCGGTCTGATTGCCGCCTTTGGCATCGGCCTCGGCATCTTCTTCTACATTGCCCGCCGTCGTCGTCTGCGCAACGATTCTCGCAGCAACTACGAGTTTGAGCTCATTGACGAGGAAGGCGGCCATGGCGGGGGCCGCGGCGAGAATGGTGTGGAAAAGGGTCTCGTGAGCGGGAAATCGGGCCGCCGCACTCGGGGTGGTGAATTGTACGATGCGTTTGCGGATGGGAGCTCCGAGGAGGACGAGTCGGATGCGGATGAGTTTGACGCGTATCGGGACCGTTCGGCGGAGAGGCTGGCGGGCGTGGAGCGCCATGATGAACACGAGGATGAACAGCAGCATGTCATTGGCGATGAGAGTGATGATGAGGAGGATGAAAAGACGGCACAGGGTCGCAGTCTGACAAAGTAAAGGAGAGCAAAACATGAGCAAGACATGAGTGGGACAAAAATGATTGTTTTGTAGCATTGACAAGAAAAACCTATAGATGAACTTTTCTTTTCTGCGGGGTGTTTTTTCTTTTTGGTCGTCTGTTTGTATATATTTCATTTTTAGTATCGTCATTTGCTTGTACTGCATCGTTTGATATATTCTTATTACATGAAAGGGTGAATGAGAGGAAGTCTTGAGTAAAGATTCGTGGAGACAATATACAAAGCATTTTCCTCGTCATTAGATAAACAATGGACGCCATTTATCTGCGCTTGTAATTTTTGCCCAGGTCAACTGCGAGGAGAGTATTCTTCGACTTCACCCGTATTTATTTATTGCTATACTTCCTATACTCAACGCCAGAATTATATTTTTAAAAAAAAACGAAGCAATTAGAGATTTTTGCAGGCCGTGAGAAAATAGAATAAAACGTGACAACAGGACAAGGGATTTCTCTTTATATACAATATGGGAGCGCTGCACATTGCACCTCACAACAGAAAGGCATAGCTGCTCTTTTTTTTCCTTGTAGGACCAATTCCTCTTGGACCATTTCCTCACCAATTCCTCTCACCATTATGCAGCCACGATGCCCTCCTTCTCCATCTCCTGCACGTACGTCTCCCACGTCTCAATCACGGAACCGTAGAAGCCGACATGGGCGTCGGCCAGCCCGGCCAGCTGGCTCTTCATCTCGATGCGCTTGATGCGCTCAAAGTCGGCCGTCTCGCGGACGACCTCGTCGTCAAACATGTCGCTGGTGCGGCGGGCATTCTCCACCTCGTGGGTGAGCTCCTCGACGCGCATCTCCAGCTTGCGGGTGCGCTCGCGGCGGGCCTGCTCGTGGTCGACGCCGCGGACGTCCTCGAGCTTGCTGCGGAAGAAGCCGCCCGCGCCGGACCCGGCGTGGCCGGACTGGAGCTGGTCGCGCTCGAGCGTCGACTTGTTGAGGTACTCGGTGAGCTGCTCAAAGTCGAGCTGCTTCTGCTCGCGGGCGCGGAGGAGGTTCTTGAGGGCAAACGAGTAGGCCTGCAGGTCGCGCAGGGAGCCGAGGTAGTCCTGGTCCGTGACGTCGCGGAGGGTGCGCAGACTGGCGGCCGTGTCCTCGATGGAGACGGCAAAGGCGTGGGCGGCGGGCTCGACGCCGGGCTCGAGGGTGATGAGCTTCTGGAACTGCTCGGCGAGGTCGTGCATGTCTGTCTCGAGGTCCGACTCGCGGCGGACGACGCGGGCGACGACCTTTTCAATGTGGTTGAGGTCCTCGTCGAGCTTGTCGCTCCGGTCCTTGACCTCGATGAAGCGCTTGTCCGGGCGGTGCACCTTGGTGAAGGCATTGATAAAGGTATCGGCAAAGTTGTCAAAGACGCCCGAGGAGCCGTTGGGGTCGCTCTGGACGCTGGCGCGCGAGGCCTTGCTGCGGACCGTGGCGTTCCAGTCGGGGCTCTCGAGGAAGTTGTGCAGGATGGGGGCGCGGCGGAGGACGGGGTGCAGGGAGAGGCGGACGAGGAAGCGCTGGAGGGAGTGTGCGCGGCGCAGGGTAAAGTCGGTGCCGAAGCGGTCGCCGCGGACGTATTCCATTCGTTGCTTGTCGGGGAGGGGAGGCACTGCGGTGGCGGGGAAGTCGCGCATGAGCTGCTTGAAGAGAAAGACAAAGTCGGTAAATCGCCGTCTGACATTTGTGTCTTCTCTCTGGAAGGAGGGGAAGGTGGACTGAAGCATGAGTTAGTACAATGCATCAGCCTTTACATTCGGGCAGCTCGGTCAACGTACATGGGTGGTTATGAGGTAGGACACAAAGGCATCCTTGCTGCCGTCGTTTTCTTTAATTGGTGTTCCAACCGTGCAGTCGAGGATGTGGCCGTCGCCGAGAGCGTCGTCGGGCAATGCGACCTTGCCCGTTGATGGCGGCACAGCACCGCCTGCGCCATCAGCCGTTTGCTGCGGCGGGCCGGCGCCGCCAGCTCCAGCTCCAGCTCCATCGGCGTTCTCGCTCCACGAGACGCTTGAGAAGTTATCCTGATCACGGTCGGATTCTGTTGATGCCATGCCGGGCGAAATCTATAGTATCGTATATGGAAGAAGAGGGGGGCGGACGAGGGATGCTTTCAATGAGGACCCGGGCGAGGCGGAGTCGACGTCACGGCCGGTAGCTTGGATGCCACAGCCTGCAAGGCTCACGCAACAGAACAGAAAAGAAGAAGAGCGGAGAAACTGGGAGCTGAGAATCATGCAAGTAGCGAATTGTTCCAAGCAGTTGGTACAGGCAAAAAGAGCGTCGGCCGTTGGGAGGAACCAGGCCGTTGATGATTGAATGGTAGCAGGCAGGACAAGCTAGGCAGTGAAGTGGGGGATGCACAATGATCCGCTGCAAAGGGCCTGTCACAGCAGCGAACAGCAGCGAACAGCGCCGCGAGCAGCTTTGCCAGCAGCCCCAAGGTACATGGAAGATTACGTCATCTGTCCAGTGGTCTGACCAGCCAGATTCTCGGCTATTCTTCGGGTAGTCGCCGTGGCTGGATAGGCTAACCCTGATAGGTGCTGGGTAGGGCCTGAAGAGTGAATGCTGAGCCGGTGAGATGGATGTTTGCAATATTCATCATGTCAATTGTATGATTCCTAATACTGCCGTTTATTGCCATCTGCTCTAGGACCTGTTTTGCTGCTAATAAATCTGGGCCGGCTCCCCATGTTTCATGAGCAAGTTCCACTTTTTATCCATTCTTCTGTTGGTCGCTTTAAACGGCACCGGAGACATATCAGCATCGCCTCTTTGAGCCTTTATTGGGCGAGCCTTCAAAATGACGATCTAAACCGGGCTCATACTAGATTTCCGTATTACAATGAGATATCGATTTAAAAGAAATGGGGAAAAGCTTCAACGCCCACAATAGTTGGAGACACCTTGCCAGCAGCTAGTACAGGGTAAGTCCTTTAGTGCAGCCTGTGGTCGGCTTGTGCTCCGATCTGGCCATTCAGGTCTTGCTAAAGCAACGTCAATACTTGTGGTAGTGAGATATTTTAATCGACTACAAGGTCTTGCCGTCAGTGTACAGGGATCAAAACAATTATTCCGCACAGCATGTTATGCGGCTGCGCCGAAATGCCAACCTCTAGTATTAGGAAGATGTCTTATTCCACCACAAATCGACCTTTGACAGTACAGGAGCCGGCTTCGTTCGGAAAGCAGCTATGGAATTGCCTGTAGCCCGAAAAAGCTCAATGCACATATTTGGGAGCGCAGATACATCAAGAAACCCAAAACTCTCAAAGGCAATTCCCTCCTAGTCGGCGCCGACAACTTTTACCATGCCTACTGCCTGAAAAGCTCTCACAGCCCATCCTCTATATACTACAAACCCAGCCTGTCTGCTTCGTATTCATTCAAAATCCATTCTAGACGATTGAGAATGCATTCAGCATTTTAGGCTGCCGTCTTGTGTTCGCGGCCCGTGATGCCTCCATGGCATCAACGGCGAGCCAGAATACTGGCCAAGCGGGGTTGGTAGTGCTAATTACAGGCAATGCTGGGTGTGCTTTTGGTCACCACTTATCGGAGCAAGTCATGTTCCGGGTCGATTTATTCCCGACTTGGCACGATAGTGTCAGCGAGAGCGGACCCATTTACCTTGAGAGAGAGCGGACCCATTAACTTGACTCGGGCTTCATGATGGCGTCGTACTGTCCGCTGGCGGTGAATGCTGCTTTCCTGCTTCCACGGTCGAGCTGCTCCATGAACTGGCGTCGCTTGGCCAGCACGGCAAAGCGTTTCAAGAATAATAGATCATTCAATTTAGATTCGCAGCAAGAAGAGTGTTCTTCCCCAGACATTACCTACAGTTTCACGGAAACGTCGACGTGGGAAAAGTCCATACATAGGTGAAGAGGTCGCCAAGTAAAGGCATTCTGCCCCGGCTCTCGTAATTCAATTCTTACACGACCACTAGTCATTTAAGCCTTCTATTCCGGGCATATGAAGAAACGGTAAACCGGGAGGAAGAATCGCTTTTGCTGCCGTCCGGACTCCGACCTAAGGATTGCACCATGTGGGAGTACATTGGCTTGTGAGACGACGCCTCGAATTAGTCACACCCGGGTTATCATATTATCGGGTACTGTACTCCGTACACCGGGTGCATAACGGATAATCTCCGAGACAGTATAGTTCTTTCCATACAACACACTCGGTTTAGAGTCCGCAGATTCATCCCACCTAAATCGGCTTAGCAGAAAGTGAAGGCGCGTTATTAAGTCCCGGCATCTTCATAATATGTCGCAAACAGATTACCATTAAAGGAGACAAGATCTGTGCAATTTAAAATTAGGTAAGTATTGGTAGGAATACCAACAAAAATACTCCGCAGCACCACAAGGACCAATGGCAGCATGGCAGCATTATTGTATCAATGGTCAAGTGAATGTAACATTTTCCCAAGGAAATAAAAGTAAAATATGCAATAAAATATGGAATAGAATTAATGAATAAATGCCACTCCTCACATGTTCCACTTCTCTTAGAGATACCGATCCGCCGACAACAGGCTTGAATCCAAGTGATTTCAAGCAGACGCAAAGGCTGCCTTCCAAGATGAACGGGTAAGCGAGGCTGGAGAGATCTTTCTGGTCAGAGGCTGTGTCGCTAACTAGATTTGATACCCCTGCTACAATTAGGTTGCCAAGCACCCAAGTTAAGTTAGTTAAAAGCCGCCCCAGTGCTGACAAAGGCTGTACTGTGGCGGATGGCGAGATGGTCTAAAAATAAACACAGACATGACCAAGAATAGTTGCAGGGGCTCAACCTGATTGGTGGCAGCGCTTAGTGGCTCATCGGAAAAAACCCAGCCCGCTGACATGGATCCAACGGCATGACTTCCGCCCGCGTGGTCGGCCTGCCCAACCAGTTTCTCCGCAGGCCCTAGCCACCTTTTGGGGTCCTATTTCTGGATGGTGCTGAGTTTTTTGGCCGCTTATTACTGACACGCTAAGGTGGAGCTGCCTCTGTTGTACTACACCGAAATAGCCGACCGTGATAATTTTACAATCAGCGAGTAGCGTCGTGTGGCTTTGGACCCAACAGCCATGTTTTTGGTCCACTACTCAGGAACCCGCAGCACTCGCCATCCCAGGCTTCCTCAATTATAAATACAAAAGAGCGTTCCTGGCCATCGTTACCATCTTCATTCCTATCATCAATCCATTAAACAGCTCCACTACAACCATCCACGTATTACCTCAACCAACAAACCAACACTTCAACCAACACAGCAACTTTGCATCGATCGCAGTTTCTCAACCAGTTTTCAGCTTTTCCTTTTGTCAATTTCCTTTGTCAAATTTCCTTACAGTCAAAATGCACTTCACCAACGCTATCGTTCTCGGCGCCGCCGTCGCCTCTGCCAAGCAGACCTTCCGTGTCGATGTTGGCAAGGATGGCCTCAAGTACACTCCCGCCAACACCGTAGCTCAGATCGGCGATGACATTGAGTTCCACTACTACCCCATGAACCACACTGTCACTCAGTCGAGTTTCGCCAAGCCTTGTGTTCCCCTTGACGGCGGCTTCTTCTCTGGCTTCGTTCCCACCTCGGCCGATGTTGCCGGCCTGAGCACCTTCACAATCACCGTCAAGGACATGAACCCCATCTGGTTCTACTGCTCCCAGACCAAGCCCGCCAGCCACTGCCAAAAGGGTATGGTTGGTTCCGTCAACGCCAAGGCGGTTGGTAACACCATCGAGGCCTTTGCTGCTCTCGCTGCCAACACCACTGTTACCCTTGCTCCTCCCGGTGGCGCCGTCGGTGGTACCCTCCACATCGTCAGCAGCAACAGCAGCAGCACGACCACCACCACCAGTGCCTCTACCGCCACCACCACCGTGGCTACCAGCACCGACAGTGGCTCCGACTGCACTGTTGATACTACCACCACCACCACTTACACCACCGCCACCACTGAGGCTGGCTCCGACTGCACAGACACCACCTACACCAAGACCTGGACCAGCTCCGGCTCTGTCTACAGCACCGTTGTCACCGCCTCTATCCCCACCTCGGACGCCTACAGCACCTACACCAAGACCTGGTCTAGCGCTGGCAACGTCTACACCACCCTCACCACCGTCGCTGCTCCTTCCGACACCACCATCTCCTTCTCTGGCTCTGCCTCCGCCACTGCCTCTGGCTCCATCAACGGCTCTGGCTCTGGCTCTGGCTCCATCTCTGGCTCCGGCTCCGGCTCCGGCTCCATCTCTGGCTCCGGCTCCATCTCTGGCTCCGGCTCCGGCTCCGGTTCCATCTCTGGCTCCGGCTCCGGCTCTGGCTCTGGCTCCGGCTCTGGCACTGTTGTCATCGGCAGCGCTGGCAAGGTTGGCGCCAGCCTCATGATGGCCATTGCCGCCGCCGCCGTTGCCATTCTGTAAATCAGCCTTTGCGAATAATGAGATGAGATGGGACGTAATGGAAGGGGATAATAAAAAAACGGGTATAGAAGAGCAAAAAGTAGCGAGATAGAACTTGTTTGCTATAGAACTGTATATTTTTCAATTTTAATCTGCTTTTTCCATTCTATACCACATCTACTCTTCCATTGTTCCAGTGATATTGCGCTCATCAGAAAAACACTCAAATAGCAACACTTGTAAGGGATAAAAAAGCTAGAAAAGACATAAACATCCAATTCGCCGCCGGAATTATTCACCAGACCTGGACAAGCTGGTATGCTGGCTGCCAACTGGTAAGTCCACGAGGCTAAATGGTGGGAATACACCGCGCTGTTTGCTCTTGTGGATCATAAGCCAAAGAGTAAGAGGCAAATATGGAGGCTGATAAGTTTTATATCAATTATGTAATACGTGTCATTATCCACCGCTTTGTACGGCACGAGTTATATACTTACATGAAGGGAGAAACGGCCAAGCACGGGTGTGTGAATGCCGCGCCACTTTAGCACAGGAGGCGGCAGACGGCACACCACTTTGAGTGATAAGTTGCAGGACCAATTGTTAATACGCGCACAAGTATTTACTATGCACGGGCTCTGAAGTGGCTCTGACAGCTGGTATGCAAATTGTACCTTGATAGATTCAAAATCTACTGATGGAGGAGGAATTCCTCCTCTATGTACAGGAATTCGGAAGCAGGAATAACAAACAACAAACGGAAAACCTCTCCTCTCTCCTCAGCTGCCGTGATAGCCTCGTAGCCACGGCAGGAGTCATGCGTCGCTGGATACACTGCTTGGCCTGAGCCAGCAGTCACAACACTTTGTCTAGTGCGGGCGCGGATGCAACATAGTCCACTGTATCTTTCATCACCAAGCTTTTTTACGTGGCTTGGTGCCTGTACCTACAATAGAGACCTGGCCATCAATACAAGAGATGGCTTACTAAGGGCCAGTTATAAGTACTTGGCGCGATACTGTCCCGAAACTAGTCGCGCTGTATGTATGCTTTTAACAGACGGAGAGCGGGAGATCTATCGCAGTACCCGTATAGCGGCAAAACGTTTAAGAAAGTTACAGACTAACGAGCAAAAGCTCACCAAGAAGGCGGGGCTCTCTCCTTGAGGCTCCTGCGCCAAGGGGCCGTGCATCGGAATGTTGTCGCCGGTGCACCAGAGAGGATCCGTAAAACCTGTTATGGAAACTTTCCGAGAGGACTCAATGAGATGCACTTGCTTTTAGTGTGAAATAGCGACGCAAGTGGGATATTTCCGTGTTTATCGCGGCTCATGTCGAGTACTAGATTGTTAGAGTATGACTCGGCCTGTCAGCAGGCACGGCGCCATTCGCTTATGTCTTCCCTCCTCGGCTAGCCGGCCGCCTGTGTCTAGAAAAAAAACAAATCACAATCCAGCCTATGAGGTATTGTCATTTCATGACCTGACCCGATTGGCCGAATTTTGCACAGCCAAGCAGAGTTTCCATTTCAAATGGACCAACATGTCTACAACTGGCCTCGTTAACTGCTCAGTAATCATTCTTATCTCTACTTCACCGCCCACTACAAGAGGTCTACAGCTCATCAGAGGTCTACAGCTCATCGTGTTCTTGGCCTATAAATAAATCTATATTTAAAGCGCCACTTCCTGAGGACGTCAGCCCTATTTAATATCCGCCAACGAACCAGAGTTTATATGGCTGTAGTCGGCATGACGAGCAGGCATTGAGTTGTACTGGTACAGGAGCATGAGTATCCACGCATTTTAAACGATTTTGTATTAAGCTGCGTTTAAGAATCTGCTTACTGGGCAGACTTTCTCAAATTTTACAACTGACCGTCACTCTCCTCGACCTCCTCTAGGAACCATGGCATCCAGCTTTAAAGTGTTGATAGTTGGCGGCGGCCCGGTCGGCCTGACGGCTGCTCTGGCTCTCTCACGAGCCAATATCTCGTTTACACTGCTGGAAAAGCACCACACAGTTCTTTCTGAGGCCGGCTCATCTCTAATGCTTCTTCCGACTGGGCTACGCTCTCTCTCGCAGCTCGGTTTATTCGATGCACTATATGCTACAAGTACCCCCATGACAGTGACTCAAGTCGTCCTCGACCACAATGGAAGAGGCCTCAGTCAGCGCAGGATTTTCCAAATCTTCGGAGAAGAGTATGTCGCATGATCAATGTGAAGTCCTCAAAAACCTTGTCCAATGTTGAGTATATCTTACCAAACGATGCTAATACGACATGCCATAGATTTGGTCAAGCCCCGCGACTACTCCAACGCCGCAATTTGTGCACAGTGCTCTACAAAGCTATTCCGAATCCCGAAAGCATACTATGTAGTAAAACCATCATGGAGATCCAAGAAACGGACCAAGGCGTCAAGGCCATTTGCTCTGATGGGACAACGTACACAGCCGACATGATCATCGGCGCCGACGGCGTGCACAGTGCAGTCCGAAGGCAAATGACCGGCAGCAAGGCGACAGCGCTGGAGAGGCCGACAAGCATATCAGAAAATCCCGACGGCGTGATTACGGCGCAACATCGCTGCGTGTGGATGCGCTTCCCCGTCCTCCCCGGTCTCCCCGTAGGCGGCAGCTTCGAGGTACATGCCGCGGGGGCATCGGCACAAGTCTTCGTCGGCGACGACCACGTCGCTTGCGGGCTCTATGAAAAGTTGGAGACGCCAATCAATAGGCGCGTGCGCTTTACAAAGGACGAAGAAGAAGAAGTCATAAATCGGTGGGCGGACCTGCCTCTCACACCAGGCGGCAGCGTCACCTTGGGCATGGCATACAGCCAAAAAGCGGCATCGGGCATGGTGCCTTTGCAAGAAGGTGTTTGGGAGTGCTGGAGCTCGGCATCAGGCAGAACAGTACTCGTTGGCGATGCGGCGCACGTCTTTTCGCCCATTACCGGCTCCGGCTGCAACAGCGGCATCATTGATGTCGTTGTTCTGTCCAACAAGCTGCGTGCTCTGCTGGAGGCTGCCTCCAACAAAGCACCACCACGCACACCGCAGATTCGTGACATGGTCTCCTGCTACGAAACTACACGCAAGGGGCGGGTCAGTGCCGAGTGTCAGGTAGCCATGGACAGAATGGACGCTGCTTCGTCGGGCAGCCTTGTGAGTTGGCTGATGGACGCCTACCTGCTGTCATGGGAGTGGGTGGAGCGATATTTCATGAGTTATGCGGTGGCAAAAATTGCCGTGACGCCTTTTTTTTGACTTTTTACCGGCTGATCAGCATGTGATTGGAAAGACGCCGTGGCAGTCTCCTGCTTAATGGATGTTTAAAGCTCAAGCAGCTTATCCAGTGAGGCATGACTCCTGCCGCAGCAGGCTTCCGTGTATACGAGGCCATCACTGCAGCTGATGAGAGAAGAGATATTTTCTGTTTGCCGTTTACTTTTCCTGAGTTCCTGCACATAAGGGAGGAATGCCTCCCCCAGCCGTACCTAGATTTTGAACATCATCAAGTTACGATAAGCATACCTACCAGGAGACGCCTCTCTCAGTACTGTGCCTCATAACTGCTTGTGCTCATACTAACACAAAGCCCACTATTCATGTTGGATTAAATCCGAATGGGAGAGTAATACCGTCTTGCTGCTGCCATTTTAGAGGTTCTTTATTAAGTCTCCTTAAAATGGGTGAAATTATAATATGCCCTTGCATGCTTGCGTCACAAGAATAGCGTAATATGACATTACAATCTAATGTATTTGTTGGGGCAGATCTTCCAATCTTTCGGCAGTTAAACTTAGCCGCCGGCGCAAGTGCGATTATCATTAACACATTGGGGCAAGGCTTTGCGGGCTCCCCTCCAGGACCCTCATTTCTCTTTAGTTAGTGGTCGCTAACTTTAACTGAACAGAGCGAAAGGAATCGTGTTAAACAGTCTAACTTGCTCTGCGCCAGGTAAAGATCAACACGACTATATGGTAGAAAGTCATAGCCCGCTCTCTCCCAACGCAGCTGATGACTCGCTGAGGTACAATATAGCTTAAGCGGCGGCGTCTAGACTGTGATCTTGACTTTTTCGAGCAAAGATGCCAAACTTACTCAGCGGTGACTGAGGTACACCTTGTTAGCGTCTACAGTGGATAATTACCTTTGTACCTACTCACTCTCTCCTTGATCCTGGTCGACAAGTGAGGGCATCATATGATCCTCAGGGTTAGGGTTATAAAGTAGCATTTTGGTGATGCTTTTTGCCTGTCGCTGGCCGCTTAGTGACATGACCATTTTCCTCCGTGACCCAGGCAAACGTTTTAGTCGACACAGAACAGAGCGAATTGGCGAAAAAAGGCCAGACAATAGGTCGTTATAACTCTTTTGGCCACTTTCGGCTTCGCGAAAGCGCCCTTATTAGCGTGGAACGTTTCTCAGAGTTGTGAAACTGCTATGGGGATTTGGCGGCTAGCCGGTACTAAATTCGGCAAGGCGCCCTTTTTTTGCAAACTATTCGTCGCCGAGTCAAAACGGAGTGGAAACTCAAGACTTTAGTCTTGTTGACCAAGGTATCTAAGATAACAAGTAAGGAAATGGTATAACTAACTTCTTCTTAGCCATGATCATGCTAACTATTTCAGAGCAGATTTTGTATCAGCTTGATTCGTCATTTTATCTAGTTTCATTCTCCATTGGTCACCATGGGGCATCCCAACGCTGGAGGTAGCAGTCAACCAAGACCAGGCAGGCCTAGGATTACCAACACCGACTCAAACCCAACAATAGCGGTAAATTTCCAAGATCCATCTGAAAAGTCGACATATTAACAAAATTAATGGCACAGAAACGCAGGTCACAACTCCGCCATTCACAGGAAACGTATAGGAAGAAAAAGGAAGAAGCCAACAAGCGCTGCAAAGAGTACACTGCCAAGCTTGAGGCATGCATCACCCACCTACAGCAGATGCTTGAGACGTTACATGAAAATGCCCTTCAATCGAATCTGAATGTTTTGAATCCTCAAATTTACGATCAATTGCGCAACATCAATGCCTTTCTAGGTGTTGGGATTATTTCTGCGCAGGCAACTGGATACCAGAGCAGGGCTGTGGTAAATGATGCTCAGGAGGAAAATGCACAGGAAGAGACGGATGTATCATCGCTGTTTTCATGGACTATCTAGTAGCTAATTTCCAGTAGACAGAAAATCAGGATTGATGCTATTCACAGTCTGCAGGCTGGCAATTATCATTATTGCCTTTCCAGACTGCAATTTGTACACCTCTGAAGCACAATTGGCAATGTATCAAGCAAAAATACCCCAATCTTGATGCTGACAACGGAACTCGAGGCTGTGCAAAGTGGGAGCGGCAGCGAACCTTGAACAAGGCAGGGAAGTAAGATCCTCTAATTCCGCGTCACGTATTCTGGCCTATTAGAAGGCTGTTATTGGGCTTGAGTGGTAGTGCTAATTTGATTAGGTAAAGCCTGTTTCCTACAGTAAGGCTTTGAATAATGACCTTTTTTCTACCAACCAGAGTGCCACTAAATAGGTCAGCACCCAGATGTGGCTAACCCCTCCCACCTCTCTCTGAAGTCTAAAGATGCCTAAAAATAACCGACAAAATGCGTAAGATTGAGACTCAGAAGGTACATTGTTCTCTAGCCGAGAAAGTGTCACGACTCCCAAGCTCAACCATGCTCTACTTGTAACGACAGCCACAGTTGACTAGAATCAAGCTAGGGAGCCAATTGCACCCAGGCAAATACTTTGGAAACCTCGCAAGTGGCGCGGATAGGCAGCTTAGCACACGGAGAAATTGTGGGAAAATGCCGGGAAGTACGCTTGGTTGTCCGCGCGTAATCGGAACATCGGCGCGCGTTGGCACGCCACAGGACTGGATCCCGCAAACTTAAGTCAGCTACAGCATAGTGGTCGGTAAGGAAGCCAAGGTTGATATTATAATACAGTGAAATTTGCACAACATTTCGTAGATGTCAGTATGATGTGCCATGAAAATTGCTGTACTATTGTTATTGAGGCTTGACTTGTCATCCCTCCCTTCGCTGACTGAACATGATGCCCATTGGCTTGTATGGGCAGACTCTAAAAATGGAACTACTTCAACCACAGCTCAGAAATGTCGTCCATCTACCTGCATAAATAGCTAGCCTGTGTTCGCTCCTAAACCACGACTTCTTGTGCCACGAAAAGCTGTTCAATATAAAATAAACGATATTACATCTGGTAGCATTATTAGCCATCTATTCCGAACTAGAGGCTCCTTGGAATCAATTACTATGCCCTTCGATACACTGTCACTGGAGGGCAAGGTTGCCATTGTAACTGGATCCGGCCGTGAGAATGGTATTGGAGCTGGTATTGCCTTGGCTCTAGCTCGTAACGGTGCTTCCGTCACAATCAACCATGTTTCAGACTCTACTGCTGAGCGTGCTTCCAAGGTAGCTGATGCACTGCGAGCAGCTGGAGGCAAAGTCATTATTGTTCAGTCTCCTGTAGACACACTCGAAGGAGCGCAAAACCTTGTGAGGAAGACTCTGGAAGGCTTTCAGACAGATCATATCGATATTCTGGGTAAGTGTTTCTCTTCACTGTATAAAACGCTCAGCTCATTCGCCCTTGAATTGCTAACCAGTTATCTTCCAGTGAACAATGCGGGGACTGGCTTCCCAAGCAGTATTACCAGTGAACTCAAGCCTAGCGAGGTAGAGAAAGTCTACCAAGTCAACACTCATGGACCAATGTATATGGTTAATTCAGTGCTGCCCTACATGCCACATGGCGGGAGAATTGTGAACATATCCTCAATTGACGCAAAACTGGGGAGTAATTTCGTTTCTACCTATACTGCTTCCAAGGCAGCTTTAGATGTCATGACATTATCATGGGCTGCAGAGGTATACAAATTCACATACTCAAATTATGCCAAGCGACTATGAATAACTAATTTTCTCTACATAGTTGGGCAAAAGCCATGGAATCACCGTCAACTCTGTTGCGCCAGGCCCGGTTATTACGGATTGTGTACCGCCCGAATTCGTTGATGTAGTCGTGACACCACGCGTTGAGCAAACCAAAGCTGCTGCCCGTCCTGGTACCCCAGCTGATATTGGTGATGCCGTGCTACTACTTGTTAGCGAGAAATCTAGGTGGATTACAGGGCAAATTATTTCTGTCAGTGGCGGACTTTGAGGTGTCTTTCTTGGTCGTTTACTCGTTCCTGAAATTTATTTTGAACGATGATAGCTGAAATGTGCTGCCCGAAGCCGCAGCCGCAGCCGCAGGGAGCAGGTAGGCCTGCAATGACTCATTCGTTACTTCGACAAGTGTTTTCACCAGTTACAGCTTACGATAAATGCTTTAAGTAGCTCAAGGAAGAGGATTTATCAAAAAATGCAACTCCTAGACACAATGGCTTCATAGGCTGGAGCGGATACGGGTTCATGTTGGTACGATCACAAGCAGTTACAAAGCACAGTACTGAGAGGGGCGTCTCTCAGTACGTATGCTGTTGGTAACTTGATGATATTCTATCTAGCAACTGGTAGAGGAAGAATTCCTCTACTATATACAGGAATTGGAAGGCAGACAAAAGCAAACAAGAAATAAGAAGCAGAAAAAATGCTCTACAGCTGCCGTCGGTCACGGTGTTGACCGATGGAAGTTTGCAGCTGGAGTTAGGCTTCGCTGGATACGCTGCTTGACTTGAGCCAGCAGCCACAACAGTTCACGACCCCTTTATCAGTAGTCATTTCACGCTCAGAAGGATTTCTTCCGTTATGCGGTTGCGCTTCCCGTCGGCAGCTTTTTCCAATAATGCTGCCCGAGTCTTGAGCATTCCTTGGTAAGAGGGCGAGGGTTGATGTGTAAAACGACAGCGGGTGGCTATGGTTGCAGCTGATCTGGACAGGTCCACACTTTAAGTGTGCTGAATTTGTGGTTGACGCTTATGTGAGGCTTACGAGGCTTGAGCGCAGCAACCTTTTTTTCTATGTGGCTTCTATAGTACACTTTCGGAGTTACCATCACGACGCAAAGTGCAGAAATTCGCAAATTAGCAGCTTTCTAATAGCAAATGCTGATCTAATGTCCCCGATCTGTGTGATAGCTAAAATACTTGCCACATTTACAACAATGACGCATTGGTCGAATAATAGATCCTACTCCTAAAAATCAGCATTTGTTACTGCTTGATTCGCTTTTAGTCAGGCACTTTTTCAAGTTGCTCTCAAAGAGACCGTATTTCCATTTTCATTGTTTCCTCTTCCTTTTTGCATTATAGTACTGGCAGGCGAGGGAGCGACGTAGTTTCTATACTCTAATTGTACAGACTTACCATTGCCTCACAACAGCCAAGATACCTGATTTAAGCAAGTTCGATCTGGGTGATATGATTCATTGTCAAGATGTGGAGATTACAGCGCTCTTGATTGCCTTCCGAGAGAATTGTGGCTTTGCGACTTACATTATGTGGGGGCTACTGATTCACTGCCAACACAGATGGTCGGTCCTAACAATGTTTTCCATACTCTCGCAACAGCTTTCACGGATCTGAATCTATTTCACCATCGGCCGTTATAGTAGGGTAATATTGCGAGTGAAAATGCCACGAGAAAGCATGCTGAGAAAGTATGCTACCATCCAACTTTATATCCACCTGTAGACCTAGGCTCGTAAATAATTGCAATAATATTTAGCTCCTCATTCAAAAGCTCAAGCTAAAGTTGTTGGTCTTTCCATGTCTCCACTTGCTAACCTTCTATCCACTTCACGAGCAACCAAGGTGTGCCTTTCTGGTAGCCATTACCCGGCTGCGCCATCTTTTACTCTCTGATTCGTATCAAGTGGGCAGTGACAAAATCAAAACTGACTTTCAAGCAGATTGTGGATCCAAGACACGGGGAAATTGATGCCATTCAACCCGTCGTGCCTATATAGTGCAGGGTCAGCGCACATGCATTGGTCAATGTGCTTCTGGAGTGTGGTCTTTTATAATCTCGACATCGGAAATTTCACCTAGAACATATATTTTTGCGTTTGAAAGTTCAATTGGTGAAAGAATAATGACCTTGTTAAGGTGTCTCTTAGGCCTGGCTACTATTCGTGTGGTCAGCGCCGGCGTGTGTAAGCTACATCCCTAACAAATGCTCACCGCCCCCTCAATTGATCCTAACAACTTCTATCGTAGCTGCAGCCGACAGTGGAAGTAAATCAAATCAAACTCTAGCTCGTGTTGGCCCAGAAGTTGGGCCTATAGCTACGCCCCCGATACAGGCTTCCCCAGCCGCATCTCCGTCACCAACCATCAACCCTGCTACTTTGCCACCAGAATCAGTCAAGCCGCTGCCGCCAACCGTGACGAACTGTGGGACGATCTATGCAGGATCAGTCGTAAACGAGTACATCAGCCTTTCAACCGACGTAGAATTACAGTGCCAGTGCTTTTCTCAGCTGAACGCCTGGCTCAGTACGTCGGACCAGCCAACGCGCACCCTTACCACTCTTATTGGCAAAGTCACGACCTTTACTACCACAGGTACAGATGAAAAAGCAACGGTGACTAGCTCTGTCACCATCTCGACGAGCGAGTTCTTAGTCACATCCAACTTCCTTGGAGTGACAACAGACTTGTGGATTGGATCTGCATCGTCACCCTGCTGTTACAGCTGTACCATTGCAGCGTCCACAGTACAGGTTCTTTTCTTCCCCGAGGAAACATCAAAACCGGGGGACCCAGTACCCGTCACATCGTTTGTCTCCAACGGCGTAACATTCCAGTCCCCCTCCGTCTATATTGGATTCACCTCGCTCTCTGCCTATGACTACTGCGGCCCCATCGGCAAGAACTTTGTCAACACAACCTTGGCTTTCGAGCCCAGCGAGCTTTCCAGTATCGTCTATGGGACCTTTGCGGGCAGTACTTTTACATTTATCACCACTGGACCTGACGGCATCGCAACACCTACAATCAAAACTCCAATTGTCTATCAGCCTACCGGATCGGCTGCCGTGAACTATGCGGACCTGGTCCAGAACTGCTCGACAATTGCAGGTTATACATACGTTCCGGGTCTACCATTCAATAACTTTGCGGCAAGCCGTACGTTTTTCTTGAGAGTATTGAATCGACTGACCCATGCTGACCTTGAGCAACAGCCGATCCGTGCCACCCCACCATTGTGATACCGGAACGAGTGAAGAGTATAGATCCTTCTTGGCACCATTGTCAAGATGGGTTTATTGGTGGATTTTATGATCCTCCTTCGGCTCTAGTCTCCGTCGTGGCGGCGGCAACGCCATCAAGCCCCCCAGCAGAGACTCCTCCGTCGATACCGGCCATGCCATCAGTGACTCCCGTGGCTCCACAGAGCACTCCAACTCCTCCACCAGCCGGCGGGAACAATGGAAACGCTGGTAGCGGTGGTAATGCTGGTAGTGATACTGGCAATACTGGGAACGCTGGGAATACTGGCAACGCAGGCAACACTGGGAACGCAGGCAATACTGGGAACACTGGCAACACTGGGAACACTGGGAATACTGGGAACACTGGCAATACTGGGAACACTGGCAACACTGGGAACACTGGGAATACTGGCAACACTGGAAATACTGGCAATACTGGCAACACTGGGAACACTGGGAATACTGGCAACACTGGAAATACTGGCAATACTGGGAACACTGGGAACACTGGGAACACTGGGAATACTGGGAATACTGGGAATATCAGCAGCAATGCTGGTGACAATGCTGGCAACACCAGTGGCAACACTGGTAGTACTAGTAATACTGGCAACACTGGTGATACTGGTGGTAATGCTGGTGACAATACTGGTAGTACTAGTAACAGTGGAGGCAATGCTGGTGGCAATACTGGTAGCGCTGGTGGTAACGCTGGTAATACCGGTACTAATGGCAATGCCAGTAACGTTGGTGGCACCACTGGCACAACTGAAGCAACTGGCAATACCGGCGGCAATACCGGCAGCAACACTGGCGGCAATCCTGGTGGTAATGCTAGTGGGAATACTAACAATAGCCCTGGAGATGCCGGCAACCCTGCTAATGTTGGAAGTACTCCAAATGGTAGTGATTCAAGCTCGCCTGCAGCTGCGCAGGGTAGTAGTACCGCTGCTGTACCACCTGCCCAGTCTGGTAGTTCCTCTGTTTCTTCAGGGGGAATAGGAGATTTTCAGTCTTCATCTGGGACGAAATCTTCGCCTGCTTCTGGAACGAATCTCCCTGTCGGCACTGGAACAGGGGCAGGTAACCTCAGCACAGCGGTGCCCGCTCCCAAATCGAACGATGCCTTTCTGCAACCAGGATCTACGATGTTTGTC
Organism: Zarea fungicola; assembly: GCA_900169235.1. Taxonomy (NCBI): domain Eukaryota; kingdom Fungi; phylum Ascomycota; class Sordariomycetes; order Hypocreales; family Cordycipitaceae; genus Zarea; species Zarea fungicola. The sequence goes on from FWCC01000025.1 coordinate 157,026, forward strand.
AAGCTTCTATATGGTGCGATTGTTCTTGCTATGGTAATTTAACAGAACGACTATCACGGTGGAGGAAAGTGATGTTATTCACCACCTAGGTCAACTGAGGTTAGTAGCCTGCATTTGTATCGATTTGAGTTTGCTAGGCAGGACAAGTAATAAAGGAAAGAAACAGATTTTGGAATATTACAAAAATGGGGAAGACTTACTTAATGTACAACAACTACGACTTGGATTAATGAACGGATTTCTTTAGACTTACTGTAGCAAGATCAGCTTACATATTGGTAAAATAGCCGAGAATATCGCAATCATTTGAGACGGCAGATTGTATTTCAATTATCATGTAAGACGGAGCAGTTATTTACGCTTTGGACTGCTGCCACCTCTCCCGCCAACAGCCCATCCTATCTGATGGGCAAGATTGATAGCTACATCCAGGTCATCAGCCCAAGCCCACACTAGGCCAGGATTCTTTTGAAACATTCGGCCCGCCGCAATCAGATCGAGTGGCGTGTCGCCGGCCGTTCCTCCACCTGCAATAATCTTCTGGGCCTCATGGCCAGTCGTAATAGCCCCGACGGCGCTCACGAGCATGGCATCCCCAACCGCCGCTTTAATTGCCTTGGCGAAGGGGGCTTGGTACCCCGGCCCGCCAACCACTTTTTGGGCAGCATGGTTCCCGCCACTGGACACATCTAGAACGTCCACCCCACGGTGGGATAGCACCCTAGCCAACCTGACGCTGTCATCAAGTGTCCAACTAGGGCCATTCCACTCCGGGTTTGTATCGAGCCAGTCCGTGGCACTGATGCGCACAAAGAGCGGCATGTCTTTTGGCATTGCTTCTCGTGTCGCGTCAATGAGCTCGAGGGCCAGTCTCGTGCGGTTCTCAAAGCTCCCGCCATACTCGTCGGTTCGCTTATTGACGGCAGGCGAGAGGAAGCTCGACACAAGATAGCCGTGCGCAAAGTGCAATTCAATAACGTCAAATCCAGCTCGCACCGCGCGGTGGACAGCGGAGACAAAGTCGCGCTTCAGGTTTGCGATATCGGCAGTACTCATGGCGCGTGGGGATGGGTGGTGTTCGTTGAACGCCTCGTCCGTAGGACCCAAAACATCGGCTGGCCAGCCGCCAACGTCCTCGGTGGCCGTAGCCCCAGAGCTGAGCCAGGGAGCTACGGTAGAGGCCTTGCGTCCTGCGTGGCCAAGTTGGATTCCTATCAGTGCATTTTGGCTGTGCGCAAAGTCCACATGCTTCTTCAGCGTATCGATGTGCGCGTCTAGCCAGATGCCAGAGTCCTCGGGTGTGCTGCGACCGTTGGGCTGTACAGCCGTAGCTTCAAGCATCACGAGGCCGGGCTGACACTTCAAGTTAGCCATGACACTCCAGATGAATGCATAAACATGGGCGCTACGATTGGGCGACGGAGAGGGACGTCCGACTTACACCGCGCTGCAACATGCCACCGTAGTGAGTTATATGCCAGGGGGTATGGAATCCTTCGTGCGAACTGTATTGGCTCATAGGGCTAACCCAGATTCGATTCGGCAACTCAATTCCTCGAATCCTTAGTGGCTGGAAGAGCTTTGGGATGGGATTGCCAGATGGCTGGGGGCTTAGGGCACGGCCGGCCACAGGATCCTGCTCGGGGGTAAAGAACGGAGCATCTTTAGCAGCTCTGTTGAGAATGGGCGCGCTGAATTCTGCTTCCCTTTCCGTGACAATCGTATCTGGCTGCGAGGCAGGATTACTGTTGTGCCGATGGCAGATCCGCTGTGTCAAGTAGGCTGCCATGCTTTATTGCAAGTGCTGATCTGTTTCACAAGATTTCAATCGATGGTGATGATGTCAGTGATAAAAACGGGACGAGAGTTCTGCCAAGTTTAAAATGTACGGCGACAATACTCGCCTTTTATTGAGAAGCTGCCCGGCAGAGCGAGTAGGCTCTCGCAGTGCAGATTCGGTATCTTCGGCGAGGACTCCGGTCGATCTGTCCTGCGACGCGAGGCAGGGGACGTTGCGCCAGCAAAGCCAGATAAATACAGCTTACCAATTGAGCCCAGAATTTTCGATTTATAAGATTTTCAAGAATTGCGCCATAACAGGTATGAGTTTCATCGGCAACTAAAGTTCTCTGCATCGAGATTGGTATGCTCAAGTTGCATGCGATCCTAACCAGTTTTGAAGTGCCGGGCAATTACCCGACAAATGGTGGTTTTGAACTATTTTAGTTTTTTCACAAGAAACATAAATAATCAATTAGATCTTCTTTACATCACCCAAAGCTGTAACGGCGTAAGGAGGAGCCTCGCGAAGTGGCGCAAAATCGTTTTTTCTTTCTGTAGATTTAGTTAAATGAAGCCTGGACGTCGTCCGAACACCACCTAAATTATTGGTCCAAAGAGTGCATAGGTAAATTCGATTCCGTACCCGACGGCAATTATTCAGCAGTGGATTCGGCATTGCATTGACAGTGTAACCTTGGGTGAGCGAAATGGTACAGACTTGGTTGCCAAGGCACCATGATTCAAGCCCATCTGCCGGCTTTCGAGGTGATTGTATGATGCAACTGAATGTGAGCTCAAATGCCGGTTTCTATTACAAAAAAAAAGCCGCACCAACTGGCTATTTCGTCCCTGACAAATTGGCGGGTAATGAAGTTGCCAGTCTAGCCTGATCTCAAACACTAGCAACCAACAGAATAAGATACTCTAGGCCTAAAGTAAGGCTTACGGCAAAGTCGCCGATACGCTTGTGGGCAGTTTTTCTGAGATTCCTGACCTGACCTGTTCGCGTCGCATCTGTCTGTATGTCGGCCACCTTTACATCTAAATGGCGCGGGATTGACACAGATGCTTTATGGTGATTAAGGGAAGGGGCTCTATAGTCAATTTGTGGCTACAAATACCGGCAGGACAGTTGTGATGCGAGTTTCTATTAGGGCTACTACTTGGCGGCTGCCAACACAGGTAATGAGGATCGTAGACGGGTTCGCGAACAGAAGCGAGTTGCGCGGCGAATGTTGACACCGCACCACTTGACATTAATTACATATTATCAACTACGGAGCCCTTCCTACCGATCTCGAATAAAGGGGGAGGGCGGCGGGTCCTCGAAGACAAATTAGCTGGTTGATCACTGATTCATGGACACCATCCACTACGCTCAACCCGGCAGGGCACGGCAGTTCGTCTATAAGCGCATCGGCTTCTTCGGTGCCAGGTGCCGAACAACCACACATCTGAGGTAAAAGATCCCTCGGAGATTTCGGCTCAAGTGCGAGAAGGAAATCTCATACATCATTCTGCTTTTACCATTCTAGCTACGCCGTATTCTTGGTCACCCAGGCAGGGGCTCAGAATGGAGCGATTGAGCGACTACGCCGACTCGTCTGGCCAGGGAAATTCTAATGGCAGTCCCCTGTCCCCTCCCACTCGCATTGAATCTAATGGATCTGGTAGTGGCGGCAGGGCAAGCCGCAGGATGCGTGCCTTGGCAGCTTGCCAGGCATGCCGTGCCCGCAAGGTCAAGTGTTCCAATGAAAGGCCATCATGCGCGGGGTGTGTCCGGCTAGGTTGCGAATGCATTTATCCAGAGCCTGTGCGATACGGCAATCAACGGTACGGGTTTCTGACTCTTCCCCTACCACCGGAGACAATATGAATGATAAAACAGCCGCTGACAAGAAAAATTCCATGAGCACCCCAGTTTTAGTCAGAATAATGCGGAAATTGTTGACATCCTGCAATATTTCCTTAAGCGGTTACCGCCTCCCAGTGAGCCAAGGCGCAACGCTCATACTGACAATGCTGCCGTCGGCGTCAATTCCCTTGCATTCACCGCCATTGAGAAAATTCTGGAATGGCCCATTTTGGGACACATTCAACCAGAGCAATCAGCAGCATTCAACGTCCTCAATCACTCGCCGAATGAGGATGAAGATTCAGCGGTTGGGCTACCGCGACTGGAATTTGACGAAATCACTACGCTTCTGACCAAGTTCCTGAGAATGGTACATATAATGAATCCGATTTTGGACTGCAAGACTCTTATGAGCTATGGGAGGAGCGTTGCAGAGTTGGGCCCTCAATGGGACTCGCGGACATGTCTTGTGGTGAGAATGCGCCTCATGCCCCAACTCTGACATCACATTACCTCATAACTGACATGGTGTCTGGCATACGACGAGGAGGAGTAGCTTCTTGCCATGGCATTAGGCTCTATTGCTACGCCTTTTAACACAGTCGAGGAGTCTGGTGAGCCAGCTTCTCACCCTGCTTCCAGGAATACAGCCCCGGAGCATCTTCAAATAGCTGAGCAGTATTATCAATACGCTCGTCGGCGATTTGGGCTACTCGGCATGAGTCTGACTGCATGTCAGTGCTACTTTCTATCCGGCATATATCTACTGTACACCTTGCGACCGATAGAAGCTTGGCAATCGTTCTTCCAAGCATCGTCGCTCTTTACCGTGTACCTTAAGTCTGGATCTGCCGCGCATACTTCTAATGGCGTGGAGCATCTAGATCATCCAATGGTCCTTGCTACGCCGGGCTGCGATGATGAAATGAGGCAAGGTCTTGAGCAGCGACTGTATTGGGGCTGTTTGAAGTGCGAGAGGTTCGTCACCATTTTTTTGCACGTTTATTCCAAAGCCGAGTCCCTCGTCAAATGTGTTAACAACTAATAAAATCAGCGACTTATGCGCCGAAGTCGAGTTACCCAGATCAGCCCTATACACGGTCGACTATCCCTACCAATTTCCGTCCCCCCCGACGCCGAGGAGTGTCGACGGGCTAGACAACCGCCAGGACCGCAGCGCAGTCGCATCATCGTCTACTGATGAGTCTGCCCCCTCATCTGCAACAACCAGCAATGTTGTCGCCAGTGATGTGCAAGACTTTAAACAGCTCCACGAACATTCATGGTTCAACTACCTGTCGGCCATCTCGCTACATCGGCTCTCGAACCGCGTCAATCAGGCCTTTTATTCCGCACCGCCGTCTGCGTGGGCAGGTATGAATGTCCTCGACATGATTCGCTGGGCCGGCGATTTCGAGACGCAAATGGATCAATGGCAGGAGACGCTGCCACGGGCCATTTCTTCCTGCTTCCACCACGCCGCGGCGGCGCCGCTGCCAACCACCGCCGTCACCGAGCTGCAGCTCAGCCCGTGGCTGCGCGCGGCCAGCATTAGGCTGCGCATCTACCGCCCGTTTCTGTACCGGCTCGCGCACAAGCAGGAGCACGACTGGCCCGTCCGGGAGGCGCTGCGATGGCTCGCGGAAAAGGCCGTCCGCGTCTGCCTCGACCCGCTGTTTGCCGTCGGACTGCGACATAGGCATGCGGGCACGTGGCTCAGGTGCCGAGAGACGAGCGGCCGTGCTCTCGTCATCGTCGTCGCGCAGAGGATCGGGCTTGTGCACGCCATGGGTGTGGAAAGGGAGGCCCAGGAAGCCTTGCGAGTATGCTTGAGCCACTTGCAGTATTGGGAGGCGGAAGCCCGTGATGTAAAATCGGCGCGCCAAGCTCTTGAAGCTATGTGTTGAAAGAATGGGAACGCGGCGAATGACCGGAAAAACGAATACGCCCCCTCGTGGTGCTCTCTGCTCTTGTACTGGTCGATGGGTGTGCTCGTAGACTGACATGCCGGTAAAAGAAGCATTTGAGAGCCCGCGACAGCCTAGCTTTGGGTCTTTATCAATGCATTTTTCAGGGGGTCATCGTTTACCTTTATTCACATTCACCATTGCCTCACACGCTCGTATAAATGAATTAAAATGCACAAGTCTATTTGCTGTTTCGATTGTGTCGAGATATGTCTATTTCCGCTGTTCCCAGATGCGTCTCCAATTGCACGTTTTGCTGATTTTGCAGTGCTGGTAGTGTTACAGACCAAATTTTTTGTCCCCTTAATAATGCCGTAAAAGTCGTACATATGAAAAAAAAGTGTAAAAAAAAAAGATAAGACAAGTCGTAGAATTTATAATAAAACAAAGAGGGGGGATCCTTGTGTTGTGCTAAGGAATCGCACAGTCAGGGAGACACACCCATGTCGCTTATTTTTGTTCGCTGGTCGCCGAGGCTGTCTTTTGCTGCTGCTGCTTGGCAATCTCGGCCTGGTCTTGCTCAGCATCGACCATTTCACCAGCTTGGCGCGTAGGAGCACCAGCCTCCTGGGCAGATAGCTCACGCTCCTCCTTTTCGTCAATGTCCTCCACATCACGAGGGGTAGCCATGCCGGTGCTCTGGCTCTCTTCGTTCTGCTCATTCTCCTCCTCAATGAGCTCCTGCTGCTCGCGCAGAACCTCGAGACGCTGCTTGTTGGTGGCGGCGCCTTCGGCGTTGTGCACCTCGAGCTCAATCTCGTGGAAGAGCTCCTCGGGAATGGACGACAAGACACCAATCAGAGCCTCGATTTGGCTGCCGCCCTCGCCGGACCCTTGTCCGTACATGTAGGCGTTGCTCAGGACGAGGAGAGTGGATGGGACACGCTCCTTGAGACGCAGATCGAGCCAGGTCTGCATGTCGCTGCGCAGGCGAGCAGGCGAAACGCTGTGCGTACGGATACCACGGGCGGCGCAGGCCATCTGCAGCTCGGCGACGGTAAGGCTGTCGACGCCCTCGAAGCCAATGGCGCGATCATCTCTCTTAATCTGCTTCATGCGGTGGCGAATCTGGTAACGAAGCATCATGTCGGTGCCAAAGGTGTTGAGAGTCATGTAACGGCACATGGAGACGAGCTGGGGGCGCGAGAGGTTGTCGAGGGTCAAGTCGTCGCGGAAGACCTGGCATACCTTGATGACGTCCTCATTGGTGGGGGCCTCGCCGGTGGATCGGACCTTGCGGAAGAAGTTGGCAAACTCTTCCTTTTGCGCAGTAGCGGCGGTGAGAGGGAGACCAGACTCCTTGAGGGTCTGTCGCAGGAAGGTGCTGACTTCTTTTCTCGTGCTTCGGAGCAGAGTGGCCTTCTTCTCCTTGGACTTTTCGCCTTCGAATGTGCTGGGCAACATGTTGGGGAAAAGCTTGAGAGCCAGCGGCAGAAGCGCCTCACCTAGAGGCACAATAATGAAGACGGAAAAGGGCACAAGACGGCCCAAGTCCTTGACGGTTCGCTGGAGCTGTCTGTGTTCTCTGCGGGTAAGCTCATACCCAGCCGCCATCCTGAGAGCGAGTCTCCAGCTGATTTTGATTTCAGCGCCAAGCAGCTTGGTGCCATCCCAGTAGTGGTGCGCCTCCTTCTTGACCTTTTGCCAGAGAGTCAGTTTCTTTTCCTCCTTTTCCTTCTTCAGCACCTCTTTCTGTTGCGCGTGTTCCTCGGACCTTGCAATAAGTTCCTCCATCTTGGCCTCGTCTTTTGTCAAACCGGCGTCAGCAGCGGTGGCAGCGTTGGCCTTGGCATCTGCCTTTGTAGATGAGCCTGACTCGTTGGCGAGGGGTTTCTTAGCCTGCTCGGCATTGAAGCCAGGAGGGGGACCGGACGATGTGTCGGATCTGTGGTGCTCGGTACCAATGTAGCGGGCGGGCATTAACAGCGCGAGTGCGGGACTTTGTGACTGGCGAAGGATGTGGCGGGAGAGTAGAGCCGGCTGGAAGCCTCTGGAGATGGTGCGCGCTATTGTGCGATTAGCTGGGCGTGACGCCGACGAGGTAGATGCAAAAGCTTACAAGCAACCCCTAGATTGCCACGGGTCGCAAGGCGAGCCGCCCTTGATGAGGCGCTCATATTGATAGGCGGTTATAGGATTCGTAAAAGGAGAGTCGGAAACGTCGTAGTGAGGTCTAGGCGGTCATGGGTATTGGTGGTGATGATGTATGGCGATGAAATTGATGAGAGGATAAAAATCGGTGCAGTTTGCCAGAGCCTTCGCCGGAGTGTTTAGTGAGATTTGGGTTGGCACGGAGGCGCCGGTAGACGGTACCTAGCTTGGCTCCGCCGCTTGACTGAAACCGTGCGCTGCCGAAGCAGCCACAGCCAGACACACATGTAGGAGGTACGTACCTTTTCCCACAGGCTCGATTGAAATCACGTGTAGCATCACGTGGCCCAGGCCACCCGACACAGAACCGTGCTCAGTGAAAGGACTCGCAGACAATTACTGGTAGACTCTCAACGTAATCGCAAACGATTTTTAAGAAATCGAGAAACTATCTGACATGAAATAACGGTGCTGCTGTACTTGATGGCTTGCTTTTCGACTTTCTGTGTCGCCAGAGTCAAGCTCAATCTGCACAGCAATGGGCCGCAGCCTACATTTGCTGACAGCATTGCTTCAATAGTTGATGGCGTCCAAATTTGAATCTACTTATAGTAATTTACTATATAATCATTTTCCTGCACATTTTAAATCTGCAATGCATGCCCCTCGGCGACAGTATGATCAGATCGTGATTCATGTAGGGTCCCATCCGGGACACGCCGCCCGCCCAACCAAGTGGGGTACAGTCAAGCCAGCGGTAGAAGTTACAGATCCCAGTTCCCAACGTTTGGCGTGGCATCCCATTTTCATCCTCTCCTACGGCTGGCATTGCAGCCGGCCGTCTCAGTCTCATCATGGGAGTCAATGGTAAGGGCTCTGGTAGCATGCCAGCCAAAGGTGGTGTGAACGACCAGGAATCAAGCCGTCTCTTCAAACTGCCTCTGGAGCTCCGCCAGTCAATCTACAAGTCAGCTTTTCAATCCACGAGAATATCTCACGGTGAAAGACCAGTGCAACGATTGGAAAGACTAAACATCCGCCCTATCCCGAACTCCCTCGCAGTGTTGAGAACTTGCCGTCGTGTAAGAAACGAAATTGGTGACAGCTGGCTTAGTCAGGTCCGGTTCAGCTTTGAAGACCCGACCACAATGATGGACAAGCTGGCGGCGCTTCCCATCGCACGTCTAGCAAAAGTGCGTCATGTGCGCGTTCGGGGGGAGACGCAAATGCTTAGCTTTGGAGACGATGATGCCTACTACCGCCTAGTGCATCTGCTGCCCCTTCTGCCTGGCCTGCAGCTCGATACTCTGACTGTTCTAAATATGTACAGCAATTCTGTCACCTACGATACCCTCAACACTCTCATCATGTATAGCAACGGGTGGAAGGAGCTGCGATTTATCTCGCACAGCTCAGCATTTCTTGGATACGCATATCCGCGTGACGAGTCCGTCCGCTATCAGCGCCGACCACAGCCCTCGCACTGGGCCGGCATCATGAACGACCGCGATGGCATCGAAAGCAAACCTTCCGTTACTGTCTACCGATCCACACTCCCGGGACAAGTCTGCTCCGTTACCAATGAGGCGACGCGTGTTGTGTTCGAGCAGCCGCCACCAGACGACAATGACCCAGCCGTCTTTGGTGGGCGGGAAGACCCATTACTCATGGCCGGTAGCGAAAAGAAAAAGGAACTCATGGTTATCGTGAGGCGTGGGAAACATGTCGGTTATCAGCAAAAGGAAAACGCGCCGCATCTCGGGGATCTGGGCGATATCCGCACCGAATGTCCGAACATGACGTGGTCAGAAATTAAGGCAAGACACATCGACCTGTTGGAAGATGAAGATGAAGATTTTTATTGGAGTGATGATGACCTTGGCAATGACGCTGAAACGGTTCCCAAAATCGTGGATTCATACCAAGATGTCGACGAGTACGGATGGACGCGCCTGAACTGGGACCCCAATGCATAGGAGGCACCAAGAGAAGCAAAGAACCTGGAGCTAATGTTATGAAGCTTCCGTAACAGCTTGGGCCAACTTATGTGAAGGCTTTGTGTTTTGATTACCCATAGTAACGAATGAATGAAGTTTGTTTTTCTTTTTATGAATATTTGGTGTATATTTCAACTGACCAGTGAACTCCGGAAACAGTTGACCGAGCTAAACTTGCATCCTAGAAACGACAAATCCTTATAATGCTCGGCCTGCTGAACTGGGTCCCGCACGTTTATTGCACCGTTTTCCTTGTGATGGCTCTCGCGACTGCCAAGTGTTACAACAAGCACTCACAAGATGGCACTTGTCGCACCTGTAGCAGCAACTCCGGCTCTCAGAGCGCTTTGTTTTAGCGGGCAGCCAGTAACATTTTTTATTTGTTCGGGTACATGTCAATGGGTTAGGAGTAATTGTACCTTCATCAATGAATTGCCCCTCAACGCTCTCCAAAAACGGATAGCTATTGCCAGCTGTCGCCAGCTGTTGCCAGTCGTCGAGAAAGCCACACTAGCAGATTCTCGTACTCGTAATTCATCATACCATCAGTGCACTGAACCTCGCATCTCGCTGCTGCTGCCTGCGCCGGAATATCCTAGCTTCTTCTTCATAAAAAAAAAACACAAATATCCTCACTTTGCTTTTGCTTGTGACTCGGCTCTGATGCCTCAAGCCTCCCTTGATAGGCCGTACCAGAATTGTAAGTCATCCTCTTCTATCGCCGTTTTCTCACGGCAAATCATATTTTCATCGCAGCAGTTGTGCAATTGCGTTTATTCTCTTTTACGTTTCTAGTCATGGCCACTTGCGCTTTGCTACAGCCGTTCCTTTCTGCCTAGCCCTGTCCCTATCATGCCGTGTTTGGCTATGGAAGTCGAGTGTCTCAACCTACGCTCTTGAATTATTCATCTTGCCCGTGCTACTATGTGCTTTTGCTAACATCACTTTGTATTTATAGAAAGAATCTGAGTCAAAAGCCGTAAGTCTAACCTGATTTGAATACTTTAATAATTTAGTTACTGACTGCCATCTAGAAAACTGTACGAATGTCCAACACCATCCGACCGATGTCCACCCCAACGACTCTCGTCGCTCAATACCTGCTTCGATACTGATGCGTCTATAGAAAATGCCGAACCAACCGCCGCCGCCGCCCTCGTCGCCGCCGCCTGCGCCTCCTCCCCCCTCCCCCCGGCCTGCCGCCACTGCGCCGTGTACGTACTGATTTCTGCTATACCATATACTATACCATACCATATATTAAAGCTTATTTATAATATTATAGTGTTTGGTGATGCTGCGCCCGTCCAGAGTAAGTTTTATTAAAGATGATGCTATTAAAAATGGTTAACTAATACTAGTTCTAGTGGACGGAGCTATTTTCACGTCGCGTAAGAAACATCGAGGGCATTACTGCCTGGCAAGTATTTGACTAATACTCTATACAGCTGCTGCCGCTGCCTCTGCCTCTGCCTCCTCCTCCACGGCCACTCCTCCACGGCCACAAGTAAGTATTGGTGCGGGCCTTGCTTCCTACCAGTACTGCCGACTCTACGTGAGGGAATACCTAACAATATATGTAGCTGTTGCCGCCGCTGACTCCTCCTCCTCCTCCTCTGTTGCTGCCCGCGGTACGTTGCACCGATAACTTTTCCATTACCTGGCTACCTGTCTACATGGACAATTAGCTAATGACAATATATGTAGCAACCATTGATCGGCGCCTGCCGCCTTTCCACGGCTTTTGCCGCCGCTGTGGCCAACACGGCCATTTGGCCACATCGCCAGGTATTGCCCTGTGCCATTCGACACTGGCTGCCATCGGAGTGGGATCGGTAAGTGTCATGTTTACTGTTAACCAACAACTACCTACCTACCTAGGTAGGTAGGTATGATGAATTTGACCAGTTCACTAACTCTGTATAGCCGTGAACGTTGGCCATGCCAACAACGTCGTAAGTTAGACTGCTGTTTATTAGTTTTTTTTGTATTTACTAATATTACTGCTATAGTATAATAAGTGTTCGGCGTTTTCTTTGTATTCTTTCTTAAATAATAGTAATTCTTTACTTTACTTCTCTCTACTTTTAACTCTTTTAATTCTTTTAATTCTTTTAATTCTTTTAATTCTTTTAACTCTTTTAACTCTTTTAACTCTTTTAACTCTTTTAACTACTTTAATTCTTTAACTCTCTTATGTAACTCTGCTACTATTAGTTAAATATATCTAGAGGTAGTGTCATACCTCGAACTGTCCTCCAGTTAGGACTTGCTAGGAGCCAAGTCTAACTGGACAATCGCTCGAAATACGATACGGTGCTTTTAACTATTAGGACAGCCAGCAGGATTAGTCACTACTACAATCCTCACAGTCACAATATGCAGCGAGAAGTAGTTGTTGGTACGAGCACAAGCAGTTACTTTGCACGGGCTGCGAGGTGGTTCTCACAGCTGGTATGCAAATTGTAACTTGAAGATACATTCAAAATCTAACTACTGATGGAGGAGGAGTCCCTCATCTATATACAGAAATTCGGAAGGCGGGAAAAGGATACAAACAGGAAAATCTCTCTTCTCTCCTCAGCTTCCGTGATAACTTCATATCCAAGGCAGGCTGCTGTCGGTCACGGCCTTGACCGACGGAAGCCCGCTGCAACAGGAGCCGTGCCTCGCTGGATACACTGCTTGACCTGATTCAGCAGTCATAACAGAAATACTATAGCAGAGAAGCGCTATGTAAAGTGCGTAACAATGTGCAATAGAGGTATGCCATCGTCACCTAACATGAATCTACGTGTCACTACCGCCAAACAAGCTAATGGCGAAGTATTATAAATAACTATTGCTATGTCGATGGGCAACACAAGTAATCAGTATCGCCATGGCCCTATATTTGCCTGATTGTTGCCCGCCGTTTTGCAATCAGCTACTTGCCCTCTTTAGCTTCAAATAGTGATACCAGATTCGCGATCGAAGTTGTGGGAATTTCTGCAGGCACTCATCCACCGCCAACGCAGTTAATCTATCGAGGAATGCCTCTCCGCCGTGCCAGTCCTGGCCCCTTGCAGACTGCAGTATATCCACCCAATACCAGCCAGCTGAAGATACGAGGTTCATGACCACAGCATAAGCATAGTCACGGAGTGCCGCTTTTCTCTCCATCTCGTCTTCAGCTGCAGTAGATTCAAGGCGAGATTGATAGGGTTCCCAGGCAGGGTGCTCAATGAGTTTCGTCTCCAAGCTCTCCACCGTCCACAGGGCTGCGACTTCTTGACTGGTCAATGCAGCCTTTATCTCTTCTAGCGTACGTTCGTGTGATGGAAATAAAGAAAACTTCATCATTTCCGCCTGCGACAATTCGCCTACCCCGACCATCTTGACCAATGCAGTCTGGATAGGCGCGAAACCTGGATCTGAAGGCATCAAACCATCTGGAGACGTAGAGGCCCCAATTGCAGTGACAAAGTAGCCACCTGGTCGAGTTTCACGGCCGCGGAGAGCAAGAAGTTTGATGAGATCCTTGGCGGCAGCGGTTGAAAATGCCTTGTGGCGTGCTGCCATGTACTCAGGGTTGGGGACATCAAGGTCGAGTGGTACAGTGGGCTCCGTCTCGAGGTAATTAAATGCAGACCAGGAGAAGCCGAGGTCGGCAGATGCATTGGGTATTACCTGGTTGAAGAAGCCTACAGGTACCATTGCAGGAAAAATGGAATAGCTCTTAGTTGCAGAGGTGGAAGTCGGTAATTTGCCATGAATTGTAGTAGCGAGCGTGGAGAAGTCATTAAATGAGGTATCTTCGAAGAAAAGGCGAGCAACGGCGCCATCAGGGAGGGTTGATATGGCCTTGGTTAGTGCCTCGATTCTATCCCAAGGTTAGATGTGTCGCATGGTGGCGGTTATGGCCACTCACGAGTTGGCTCCTTGCGAGCATCCGTAATCAACTATGGTTATGTCTTTGGCTGAGAAATAATTAAAACATAGATTCAATCCCGTGGCAATTTAGGTCCCTGGTATGCAGCGCTTACAGTTTGGGAAGCTTGGAATGTACTCCAGTGCGGCCTGCATCGCCGCGTTCTGGAGAGAGGAGTGCCTGTTGTACCACACATTGCGCATGGCAATACGAGTTTCGCTTGCGCTGGAAGTCATGGTTATAGCCTTGAGTCTCCAGTATTGAGACGCTGCAAATGAATTCTTGCAGCTGGGGGAATGTGAGAAGAAGCACGTATGGATCTGCTAAATGAAGCTAGATTTTATGCGAATATAATACAAATACTCCTAGCCTCAACAAAAAAATAGCTCCTTAAAGAGATGGTACCAGTCTTGCGACAAAACGCAACTAGTTGATAAGAATAATGCTATCAATAGTAGCAATCATAGAATTGGTACTTAATAACAGGCACCCTACTAGGGAAAAGCTATTACTGGCTATAATGTCTGTAAGTGGCTTGCTTGGAGGCTTCGCACAACCAAAGTGATGTGTCCTACTATGGAGGTACCTCGTCAGTCAGCCTTTTGCGCCTTGTTTACACACCCCATCGTAGTGGTTACTCGTTAGACAATGCACACAGGCCATCCCCACTCAATACCGACAGGATGGCTTGAACGTATCAGTGCGAAAAAATGGATGGCGTGGGGCCTGTACGCTGATCCACCTCCTTAATCTAGGTGGCTATTAGGTGATTGCGCACCGTCCCCTCTAGATAACCGCAAACTTCCTTATTCGGACTTGTCAGGCCTCTTGATCCTCTGGTTAAGACCTGCTAGGAGCCCGGTATAACTATGTGCTCGTTCGGAGTTAAAGACCCCCTTGCACTAATTGTGGGACAAGCCAGCATGTTTGTAATTAATGCTGTCCTCAATGTTAATATATTCAGCAAGAAGTAGCTGAACGACGGCAGTCTATTTAGTTATTGACAAGGGTTAGGTTGTACATGGGCTCACGGCCAGCACAAGCGGCGACCTGCCGCGTGTCACTGGACGAACTGTTTTACGCCATTGCCTGATGCAGTTTCTACATGGCTCCTTGAATCGTTTTTACGTGTTTTAGGCTCGCATTTATCGATTCGAGTGCTTCTCATCAGACTTGGACAGCCCCTGTAGGAGCATAGAAAGAGGTACTTGTTGCCGATAGAAAACAAACCGAGGCGTATTCCGTACAAATATAGTTCATGGATACTATCGCCCACGTCGGGGTCTCATCCTTAATTTGGTTAGGTAATATGAGTCGACGGCTGACTCGGTATATAGTTTTGTTGCTCGGGGTGTGGTTATCAACACAGCTAGGGCGGAGCCTACGGTCTTGCAGGTAAACCGTATAGTAAATTAACTAGATTCTCCAGGGCCACCCCACACGGGGTATCCTCACACCCTCGTATGCTCGTTCATTAGCCAATCAACTATGCCACACTCATGAGACTTTCCTGCTTTGCGTGACAGTAATTATACGCCCGACGGAAAACTTCCGTAAATCAGTCCCCACAAGGGGGCTACTGTACCTCGATACTCCGTTGTTCACGACAATTCACGATAACTCAGTGACGGGTTACGGGTCTGTAGTGTGGCGTCCTGTCGAGCCACAGGCAAAGCTGTTCCTCCAGTTTCCACACGAACGTTGGTGGCGGTTGCTAGATATGATGCGTTTCCACGTAGGAACTCAATGTTTTTCCCCTTGAATGCAGTGGAGCAGTTTCAGAAAGCAGCAGGACAGGTAATTAAACAGCAATCCGATACGCGTAAAACTCGATACGCGTACGGAGAGTTCTTGCATCATTTGGCATGAAATTGATTCTTTAGCTTTGGAAGCAATTATATTTCGACTGACCACTGCCCATATCTAATTGAGACCGAATTACGTGCCTGTCGGTAGTCGGGCGCTGATATATGTCCGTTAAACTTGCCTACATAGAGCGAAAAGAGCGGGCCAGAACTATCATTCACAATTCTCAGCAAGAATCTGGTGACAGTACATGAACAGCTGTGAAGTAAACTGGCAGAAAATGAATATCGAGCCAGTGACTTCCATTTGTCCTACAGAGGATGAGTTGACATATACCTGGATTCCGGCAGAGGGATATCCATCGACGAGAGGCCACGTTATTGGGCTAATACGTATAAAACGGTGATGTCAAGCAGAGTATTTCTGCACAATCTCGGTTTTATTCCCTATCAATCCTCGCTACTCATTAGAAAACAAACTGCATCTGTGTTTACATTGCCTCTACAATGGCAGAGTTTCTCAATTCATTTGTGGCCACGAACCACCACGCCACATACCCTTCTATTGACGAGACAAGCAATGAGTTAAGCTGTCGAGGCAAAGTTGTCTTCATCACCGGCGGTGGTCGGGGCATTGGACAAGCAATAGCCAAGGCGTTTGCCACAGCCAAGGCGGACGCCATTTTCCTAATTGGAAGAAGTGAAGAGGCCCTGCAGGAGTCAGCAAAGCAGATTGGCGTTCCCGGCCAGACCAAAGTCAAGTATGCTGTAGCAGATATCATGGACGCTCATGCCGTATCCGCTGCCATGAACCAAGCCATCGCTGCTTTTTCACGCATCGATGTTCTCGTGCAAAACGCGGGATACCTCAACGACCATCGCGCCGTTGTTGATTCGGACTTGGAAGACTACTGGCGCACGTTTGAAATCAACGTCAAGGGAGGTCTGAACGTGATTCAAAGCTTTCTCAAGTCTCACCCTCCAATTGGCGCGACAATCATCAATGTCGGGTCAGGTGCTGGTCATATCTCGTATATACCAAGCTATTCGGCGTATTCAGCATCAAAGCTTGGCTTTGCGAAGATTGTAGAGTACGTGCAGCATGAGAATCAACATTTGCGGGTATTTAGCATTAACCCCGGTGCTATTGCAACGGACATGGGCAAGAAGAATGTCGACTTGGTTGCTATTGATGATATTGGTACGTTAATCCTCATTTCAAGCATGCCTCAAACGCACAACTAGCTGTTTAAACATTAAAATGCCAATTGCTAATTGATATAGGACTTCCGGGCTCTTTTTGCGTGTGGCTGGCTGCCTCAATTGATGCTGATAAATTTAAGGGGAGATTTCTTTGGTCCAATTGGGACGTGACTGAGTTGAAACAGCGGGCTGCAGAAATTCAGGAGAAGAATCTATTGATCAATGGGCTCAGTGGCTTAGACTACTAGCAACTGTTACTACGCGTGGTAGTCTGCAAGGTCAACTCGGTCTGCTTTTGCCGCTCCCATACCTGCGGGTATCACATAAGCCATAGAACCTCTGCTAGCTAGGAATTAGCGCGTAGAGGCTATTCATGTCACGCAGAGCAGGAAATCGTCATAGAAATCTGCGAGTTGATTGGTTAGAAGAAGGAGGCTACGAATAGGAGTGCAGCTATCTCCCCCTATTGCGGTGGTCCTGAGAATCCTGCTTAATTTACTATGTGGTTTACCTGCAAAAGCGCAGGCTCCATCCAAGCCGAACCCCTTGTTGAGTCGTTAACCACACCCCGCGCAACAATTTATGACCGTGTAATACGTGTAGCATCCAGCTAGACCAGCTAGCCATACAGGTAACAATTTCAATTGCCCTTAACCGGAGCAAAGCCAGTTTCAACTGCGTTCTAGCCGTTGAGGATGGGTTAATGAACTAAATCCAGATGAATCACAGCGAACTCCTTCCTTTTTCTTTTGCACAAAATAGTCAAAAGCAGCATAGCAACCCCATACTGTATAAACCAATTCATGTTTTAAAACTCTATAGATACCGCTTCAATGTCAGCCTGGTGTGCGAAGTGGGCGAATGATCATTGTGCACTGTAAGGCGCTTTACTAGCAACAGAGGACCGTTTAATAGAACAAGGCAATTGGTATGGGGTGATGCAGCTGATATTGAGGAGAGTGTAGTAAGCGGCTACCTAAAGAGCGTATCCATTCTATTATACCTAATTGAATGATTACATCAAGAGAGAAGTAGCAAATCGCAGGCCAGGATTCCTTGCTCAACCTAGCTGGGGACCGTTGGAGCGACAACATCAGTACATATCATCGACCCTGTTTAAGAGTCCCGAGAAGGATCGAAGCCGGGGACGCCGTTACCGGCCGCATCACGAAGTGAGTTCACAAACTCGTCGTCAAGCTTAGGTGAGATGCCACCCTTCCAGTTATTCAGCATCGTGTTCCTAAGGCTCTCACTAGGCCAGTTGTTCCATCCAACAAGTGGTGCGCGGAAGAAGTTGCCAGTTGGGTTCTCTGGGTGGGCAATGTCGTCATTATTCGCGAAGCGGAAGCAGTGTGTACTTCCGCCGTCTTTATGATACACCATCATCGGGTGCTTATCACGGAGGGGAAAGCCATTGCTCGCACGATCATATTTGCCGTGACAAGATGGTGCCACGCGCACCACATTCTGGCCCTTGGTAAAGACGACAATATTCTCCCACTCATGACGGTGGCCGCTGGCAAAGGTTACGCCTACGGCCTGGTCCTTTTCAAAATAGTACTAAGACAGGAATCAGTAAAGAGCTCCAAATTAAAAGACACTGTCTCCCTTGTATATACGAATAAGAGCAAGTAGTAGCTCTCAGCAGTATTATTCCCTTAAAGCTTAGACGCATCCTATGGGAAGAAATAGTGTGACTTCTGGTTAAAGGAGGCGCTAACTTACTTCATACATAATAGCACAGTAACCATTGTTGCAACGCTTACGCGAGTACGTGTTAGAACTGTCTAGCTGGCGCTTATCGCGGCAGTCTCCTTGCGGTGTACCCGTGGCACCGTGGCCTGGGTTGACTCTGCCGTTTGCGTCAATGGCAGACGTCTGGTAGCATCCGTCGCTGTCAAAATCGAGCAGAGGCTGGACGGTGATCTCGATCGGCTCAGCGCTCTCGCGGAGGTTGCCAATGACATCTCTCTTGGAGATAAACGCCTCGGCGTTGCCTAGCACAGGACTCGCCTGGGCAAAGGCCAGCAGGCTGGCGAGAGGAATCAGAGCAGTCTGCATGGTATTTGCGTGGTTGTTTGAATCTAAATTTGTCAAGAATAAAAGAGAGGGGGAGTTGGAGAAGGGGCTTCTAGATGAATATGTGACTTTGAGCTGTTTTTCTCTCAAGAAAGGAGGGTGAAGCTGTCTATTTGTAGTTTTTGTTGTTCCACTGTATCTATGCCAGGCTCTCTCTCAATGTCCGTCGTGGTTTCCCAGGGCTAGTAGACTAATTTGCTCATCTCATGCTTAGTACATACTTGTCCAGTCAAATGGTACCCGTACGTTGATACAATACTTGCCAATCAGCAGATGAATGGAGAGGCAGACACCCTCCTCCGAGTTGGGAAGGCCATGTAAGCCCTAGCTCAACTCTGAGGCGACGCCGTGCAAGCGGCAGGATTTCCTGCCCCTGAGGCTTCGCTTATGCCTTTATTCTTATTCATCACCTTCTCCAAACGGAGATTGGCGGGCGAAAAGCATTGCAAGGCTTGAAACGGGTGGGGGCCTGAAATGTCGTCTCGGTATATTTGAAGAATCCGGATGCCGTGTCTGCTGTGCCTGACGTTAAGAGAAATCACTGCCAAGACAATATAAGCTTATATTTTATCTTAATTAACATCATTACGGTAGGTACTTCTACAGATGGCGTACATCTACTAGCGGTGCAATTTACCACCCATGCTGATGAGTCGGTCCCTCTTCAATCTTTCCAGACATGTAGCCCGCCACAATCCAGAAAATCTTTCCAAGGAAAGGACTAGGAAACCATGGCCAAGTTAGGCTGCCAAGTCCGCCAAGTTAACTCAGTTTTGGACACCCCCCTTTTGTATTGATCTAAAATACTGCGCCAACTATCTAGCAGCCCACAGCACCAAGGATAGCCCCGGTTGGTCGTCTCTTCACAATACATGGATTAGGCACAAACTGTCAACCCTGCGTTGCAGTAGTTATTTGCATGATTGAATGTAGACAAGTTTTAACAATAGTAAAAAGTTTTATGCAATAATTCTATCTTAATGGTCTTCTAGGTATATTTACAAATACAAGCACCGTCTTCTTTAAAACATTGCCCCGTCTCTGCAGTGGCACCAGATCGACATCCAGTTACTCTTGTTCAGCGTCAGTGTCTGAACTTGGCGCCCATTGAATCATCTCCAAGTCATCAACGTCGTCAGGCGAAGACGCCGCCATGTCGCAATCATAGTTGGATACGTCGACCCGTGGCCTGGGAGGCGTCCACCACAGGACATTCCACTCGGTCGCCGACTTGGCCTCCCACAGTGGCGACTGCATGGTGGCGAAAGTGGCCGTCCTGGGTGCTAAGTGGTCCGAGCCCGACGTTGGAGAAGTATGCACGTCGGCCAGCATCTCGTAAACTATCAGAGCCCGTCGAACCGATTCTTGCCGCACCCAGCACGACCAGAGGTCGCCATCACTAATCGGCTGTATTTGGTGCTGCAACCTGGCAACCCAGTTCTGCAGTTGTGTCTGGTCGTGCTCTGCCTGGGACCGTTCAGATGGTTCACCAGCCGAGGAGAGCCGGATACATTGATAGACGAGAAGTGCCTGTATCAACGGTAGCATATCAAAATCCAACAGTTCGGGACGGCGATTTGACATGGGTACCTCGACTGCACTCACGAGCAGAGCCGCTCGTCGCTCAATCTCCCCCAACACCGAAGCGTTGTTTTCCGGGTTGCGCAGCGCGTGGAGGGCACTCATTGCAAACGCGTCCTGTAGCGCCGCTGAAGTCTCTATCTGCGAGTGGTGTATAAATGTGGTTCGCCCGTAAATGGCAAGATCGCATGGTTCTGCGGCGAGCTGTCGTGTCGCGTGGCTGATGCGGAGCTGAAAGGCAGTAGCCGCATCGAGTCCTGTATGATCACCGCCGGTGGTGGTGATGGTACTTGGTATCATGACTGAATCTCGAGCTGTCCCAGGCAGAGTTTCTGATGGTGATGCCGCCACAGATGCCTTTAGATTAAATGGGGATGGAATTTCCCCGGCCTGGCCGACAATGATATCCGTGGCAGACAGCATTACCGCAGGCAGAAGTTGAGGAGCAGAGGCCGCTGAATTGTGCTTCAATGGCGATGGGAACAGGCAGTTGTTTAATTCCATGTCTGTTGTGGCAGTACTGAACCTGGGTTGTTGGGCGTCTTTCCCGGGCAAAGTGCTGCAGAGCTGTCTTGAATCTAGTCCCATGGCATTGTCTGTAGGAGTGTATGCAATACGGCCAGAGCTGTGCGAGACAGCATACTCAGTATGTTGCCCAGCCGTGACTCGCCGCCGTGGCCATGGGTAAATGCAAACCAGTTCCTTTGTCAGACACGAAAGGCACGCAGGCACAGCCTGGTCGCATCGTCTCCTGGCTGCGGCGCACTCGCTGCAGGATTTCCGTCGCAACGAGCCCGACGTGTATCTAGGCAATATTTGCATTCTACCCTTAAGTGAGGGATGGTGGGTGGACTGTGCGGAACCGAATGTGCTTCCAGAGGTGCAGGATTGTAATTCAAGAGTCAGAAAACACAGCGGCGTAGAAGGTCTTTTGTATTCTACTGCGGTCTTCCCGCAACACGGTTGAACTGCGGCTGTCTATGTGGTGCCTAGATGACTGAATAGAGGGTACAAGGCGCTAGTCATGAGAGTTGAGAAGCTCTTTATCTAATCCCGATGCTGACTTGACTGCCAACTGAAAGGGGTCGCTCCTCTTCACCAGTTCAAGTGCCCCGCCAACTTCTGCCACGACTCGAGTGTGCAGTGCTGACGGGTGCCCTAGTAGTTCTTTGCGAATGTCGCGTTTAAGACGTTGAGCCTCTAACCTATCCATCTCAGTCTTAGATCCGAGACTAGCCTCAACGCCAGACCCTGCAGGTGCTTACGTCTTCAAGCTGACAAGTGCCGCCCGGTTGGTGGACTTGCGGCGGCAACGATGACTGGCACGAACTAGTTACGTGGAGCTTGGCGGCTTCATGCGTTGTGTGCTGCCACACCCCACAAATCAATTCTACGCTGAAGGAATAGAGACTATTTTCGTTAGTGTCAGGGAGGCGTAGAGGCTAGCCATTAGTTATGCTGCGGAAAGCTATAGTTAGTTATTACGCCTGTCCTAAACGACAACAATGTGTGTGATGCCCGCTTTTCGCCACGCGACATATCTGTTGAGAATCCTAGCCGTGTGATGTACAGGAACTGTTGTCCTATCCCGTAGATTGAGGCTAAAGGGTGATTTTCAAGGAATTAATGGAGTTTGTTTTAAAATAAAGGATTCAATGAATGTGGAATATATGCTGTCAAAGTATAGTTCAAGGGAGACAACGTGGCTGGTGTAGCGACTTTTAACACTACAGAAGTTTGGAGAGCATAATAGTAAGGGGTAAAGTGGCCTTGGGCTCTGACAAATTGTTCGTGTTTCACGAGAGCCGGTTGTTGCTGTCCGCGCTTTAGGGGATCCAGGACGTGTTTTATGCTTTTAGGTTTAGCTCCTCAAGTCCAGCCCTTCATGCCCTCTATTTCTCAGAGTAGACTATATACTCCGTACTCAGAGTACCTATACACAGTACACTAAGGGAACTCACAATACCCACTTAGGGATCTATGCCTAAGTACCTACCTGCTAACCTGCCTGCTGGTATTACCTTGTCAAGCTGGCAAGCTACCAACTAAGGAGATAAACTACTTGCTGGCCTACCAGTTGACCTGCTAGCCAGCCTACTTGCTGGCCTACCAGTTGACCTGCTAGCCAGCCTACTTGCTGACTTACCTGCCCATATATTTATTTGGTGGATTTGCAGGTTGTAGGGCTGATTAGCTGGTGGGGCCATGTTTATTGATTAGTTAGTAGCTCTTTGCTTACCGGTCCTCGACCAGCCTGACGGCTACCCCTTAAGCAATCATCGACTGGACTGAATATGTACGCGCGACGGGTTGCGATCGGTGTGCTGCTTCTCGCAGCCGCTCTTTCCTTCTTTACCAGCAGGATTGCAAAACCGAGGCGTTTACCTTACATCCAGGGCCGGAATAAAACCGTCCTCTTCTTAGTCAACTCCGAGCATGGCCTCACCAATGTGCACGTAGCCACCGCGGCGGCGCTGCTCGTCAATTACCCAGATATAGAAGTACACTTTGCCTCTTTCCCACTGCTTCGCGGAAAGTTGAAGCGCGTGTCATCGTATGCCCGAGTTACAAAACCAGCCGCTAGCGAGATTATTTTTCATGAGTTGAAGGGCGTGAGCTACACCAATGCCACGGAAAAACAGGGCAAGTTCCTTGAAAATATCCCTCATCCGCCCGCTGCCGCTGGCATTGGCCATTTTACAAAGGACATACAAGTATGGATCTCGCCATGGTCCGCGAAGGACCATCTGGCACTCTATGAGGAACTGGGCGTTATTATCGATTCGGTAGACCCGGCAGTGATCGTCCTAGACACCATGTTTAGGCCAGCCTTAGACATCACGCGAGACCAGCATCGTCAGCATGCATTCATTACGCCCAACACGCTTGTGGACAATTTTCTCGCCGATCAGCCCTACGGAAGCATGCTCTGGAAATATCCAGCGTACGTTTCATTGCACTCAATTTAACAATTTTTTTTTTTTTTAGATCTAACTTGGGTAGACTTTCCTCGGGATTCTCATTTCCACTGGCGCTCAGAAAGATCCCTGAAAACGTCTACCTCAACGCGCGTCTTATCTATAGCATCTTGTACATGCCAGAACTAGCAGCCAAGAAGCGTGCCCTTAAAGCGAAAGGTCTCCACGATCCCATCAACTTTTACGGCATGTATCGGGACGATATCCCCTGGATTACACAAAACACAGAAGGTGCAGCTATTCCAGTGGATTATGTACCTAAAAATGTAACCTGTGCTGGTCCGATAGTGCTCTCGTCGGCACCAGCCAACGAACAGGACCCTGAACTCGCAGCCTGGCTAAAGGGAGCGCCGACGATTCTCATTAACCTCGGCAGTAGTACAAGGGTAAGTAGAGTCAGAACATCAATCGATTAATTGGGTTCAATTGCATTTTGAGGTTGAAGCTGACTGATCCAGTACTCTGAGGATCGAGCTTCGGCATTTGTTCCTGCAGTCGCTGAGGTTTTAGAAAAGTCTCATATGCAGGTCCTGTGGAAGTTTACAAAGTACGGAGAGTACTCGGATGATCTTCTCTCGCTACTCCAGCCCTACATCAATGCCGGGCGACTACGCATGTCACGCTGGCTCACAGTCGATCCAGTCTCACTACTAGAGACTGGGGATATTGTCGCTTCTGTTCACCATGGGGGGTCAAACTGCTACCACGAGGCAATAAGGTAATATTGTGAAAGTATCTTCTAATAATGCACCGCTGATACTTGATAGTGCGGGCGTGGCTCAGGTGATTTTGCCCATGTGGGCAGACTTGTACAACTTTGCCGCACTGGTTGAGACTATCGGGTTGGGAGTTTGGGGCTGCAAAGAGACCAGCCCCAATTGGACATCGAAATGCCTGAGCAGTGCAATCCTCGAGGTCGTGGGCGGTGGCGAGCCATCGGTGAACCGGCGGAAGAAAGCTAAAAGCCTTGGCTTGTCAGTGCAGTGGGGAGAAAAGGGGCGAGACATTGCTGCAAGGGAAGTTTCGAAATTGGCATATACGAAATAGGTCAATCTTGAATGGCATGCCGTAAGGAGTGTGCTGGTGGGCGGGCTTTGTAGCTCAACCTGCGCAACACTTTCTAGTTTTCGCATATATCCAGCCACGCGTGGAGATTGAGGCTACACGTTACGTCAAATTATAATAAATTGGTGATGATTGGCCAATAGAGTACCCCCGTTTCGCCTCTGCAACTGAACAGCCTGCCTCAAACTATGGAGATGTACTTCCCAGGTATTGAAGCTGTCTTAACGAACACCATCTTTAATGGCATCGAATACAAAGATGTGCCATCTGCCTGTTCGTACTGGTGAGAGGTGTTTCTGGAGAAACTAACACGCACCCCGGCGAGGCAAACGAGGTCCAAGGCGCTTTCTCGAAAGGCGAGGTAAAGCTGGACGGTCATATGGAGAGTGGCCTGCAAGATCTTCTCTGAACGCATTCGATCTTGGGCTTCTTACCGCAGATGACATTGTCTACGCTGGGGACTGCCACGAGCGGATTCGCAAGGTGAAGAAGTGTGGATCGCTACCCTCGCTGCAAAAAGAAAAAAAAAAGAAAAAGAAAGATCGCTACCCAAATGCGTGCGACTTGGTAATCATTTTGTGTTGTTAAGCACATTTGTCTAGAGTAAGCAGGCAATATGTTATGGACTACGTAGCTAATCTACCTAGTTTGCTGTTGTGACAAGTGGCCCAATGGTTAACGGATCCAAGACTGATAAACACAGATTGCCACACTCTACACAATAAGAAAGCTGCGGATGGGTCCAACAGTGGACTCGCTGCATTTATTGGTGCCAGCCAAATACACGCAGTTGGTTCTCTTCTCATCGGAACAAACGTATATCCCATCTACTGATGCCCCACCCCGACTGTTTCCAACAGTGACAAATGTACTCGGCGTGCTAACATCATGCCAGTCCTAATGAAGTAAAATTTTATTAATTATAACAGACTTCAACGTAGCAAGTCTCAAACGCACATAGAAAACGCTGCCACTCTGGGTGCTGGTCAACGAGGCAGCGGAGCAATCTGGGGAGTTATAAAATTTAACTGTCCAGCCATTCGCCTGTGGTGCAGCATTGGCTGAGCCGAGAAGCAGCAGGCTGCCTGCGAGAATGTTGAACGCAATCATATTCTGTAGAATGTACACGACGAGTTGTGGAAAAGCCTGCAAGATGGTTGAGTGTTTCAAGACGGTGGAAAGCTGCTGTAGGGCGATGTTTATATAGCTGGTTACTGACAACACCGACGGAGGTTTTAATCACCCCGTCGGCATCACTACTGTTCCAGCAAAGTAGGAGGAGCGAAAGGATTAACTCGGATACAATTTCCACGTATTAAAATACTTCCTCCTGTGAAATTAGTGGTAGTGAGAGCGTTGTAATATAATATCCTACTAATACACTTGGCAATGCAGATCCACTTGGCATATTGGGTGCCCTGCTCTTCAATCTCCACACCTCTGCCACCAGCATGGCAACCTACCTTTGTGGCATTTGTTTTGATGTGTATTTCAATCAGGTATATATCATTATTTGCTACTTTGTATACTTGTCATGTAAGAGAACGCATTCTTCTTTGGTCAAGTAGCGGAGTTATGACGAGCAGAGATTGATGCAGTGATCGGAATGGTCTGG
>FWCC01000004.1:0-12721 GCA_900169235.1 Zarea fungicola
ACTTTTGTCCCCCCACTGTAGTTCGGCCATTCTGATACTGGAGTAGATGAATGGTCTCATAAAACGGCTGTCACCTAATGTCCCTCAGTTGTTCTCGTTCCCAGTCAGGTACCACTTGACTCAGCTTATCACATCACCGTCGCCTCCTTCCACTGTCATTGCACGCCCCTCCCTTTTCTCCTTCTTTTTGACGGGTACAGGAGGTATGCTAGGCGATGGGAAATTTCACATACATGTATGTGGGAGTGGCAGGCTAGGGTAATAGTTGAGCTGAGGCCTCTCAGCTAAGGAGGCAACGTCGAGATATGTATCAGACAAGCAGCTTGTTGTAGCGATTGAAGACCTTTATTATCGATGGTACCCTCCAGCAGCGCAAAAGGCAGCAGTCTCATCCTTTCAGCGCAGCATATGCAATTCTCAGCTGCGGTTGCATTTCATGATTCATGTGAGACCAAGTACAAGGATTTCAGCTAACAGTGCAAGTGGCGACAGCTGCATTATTTGGCTGAGTTCTAAATTTTATATTCCGAAAACTAGGCCGACGGAGGTTGACTTGAATAGGCTACTCTTAATCGTAAAAAAACCGGTTGAGGTGACGCAAAGACTTTGCATTACTGTCTGACTGGTACACGTAGCAGGAGTGAGGAAGTCGTAGAATACGCCACACTGCATTCACGAGGGATTCCCGATGCACCAATGTCTACAGAAGCAAGACGAAACGTGACAAATGTTAATGAAGGATCTGGAAGCAATATAAAATCAACGGGTGCCACGGAGGCCCTAGCAAATGTCAAAAGCTTCACTTACGCACTCATTCAGGGTAGCTCTTGTTCAAATTATGAGTGGCGGTGGCGGTGGCTGACTGGCGCCTCATGGCGATTTACTTGAAGGTGCTCCGATAATAAGCCAAGAACATTCAAAGCGGCCTTTGATGCCGGTGCAGAGTTGCAGAGAGTAAAGTCCAATTCTGCATCCGTCTAGCGGTGCCATCGTGCTCCTTCCCATGCCATAAACTTGAGCATGAAGCGGCGAGGCTGGCCACTCGCATCGCACCAGTTTCAAAGTAAACAGCGCCTGAGTCAACATATTCGCCACACTGAAGTGAATATTTTGTCTCTGAGACGAGGTCTGCTATGAAAACAGTCACCTCGTGGCCCTCTCGGCACAGAAGGAATGTAGATCTCAGGTCTGAAAATAAAGTCAAATGGATCTTCAGTATTAAGACCAAGTTTTATTATAGATTTTGTTATTCCTTTAATAACTACTATATTCCTAATGTCAGATGTGATAGCCCTCTAGTTATAACCTGCTAGGAGCCAGGAATAGCTAGGTGCTCCTTAATATTAACGACATTCTGCTCGTAGCTGCAAGACAGCCAACAGGTTTGTGACTATTGCCGAACATACTGTTGGAATATATAGATTGCAAGTGGCAGATGAATGGCTAATTTCTGTCTCTATAGCCATATGTATACAGCCGTCAAAAGTGGCCACATGGATGTACATTGAATTAGTGGCTTCTAGTAAGGCTCTACCATATGTACTACAAAATAGCTTTGATCCAAGTATTTATAATTAAATCGAGCCTTATTTTATTTCTTTACCGCGCTTCTATTTTCACATGGCAATTTTTCATGGGTAGCAAGGAATCAGAAGCAGTGTGCTTTTATATCAGCTATCAGCTACCGGCAACTGGTAGCCTCAGTGCTAGTAACTTTGGTTCAGGAAACGACGGAAACAATGGCAACGAGCGCGCGGGAAAGGCCCGTTCATTTATCTCGTGACCAGTAGCAAAGAGGCGTTTGGGATTATATCTAACAATAAAGTTTGTTTTGGGGGGGGATTCAGTAAAGCTGCCTTTTCATGTTCATGTCGGTACAGTATGGAGATGGCCTTTGTGTCAATAATAATAATCAAGACCAAATTGTTACATGGCATCAGAACGATGGAACAGAGGCATACCATCATGAAGCGCGCGTACCATGTCCAAAAGGGAACTGCCATGTCTACCTCGTAAATACTGTTGAAGCCAGAAGAAGAAAAACAATCAGGTTTAACGTTGCAAAAGGAAGCAATGTATGGAGTGCATGGACATGTAGCAGTTCCTTTTTAGAGTTTCTTTCTTTTATTTTAATATGTCCCACGTCCGTCTCATGTGAAATGCAGATCGTCCAGTACAAAGACAGGCGCGCATGACCACCAATTTGATCATCTGGCTGTGCAACTGTGCCAGAGGAAGGCCATGCCAGCCTAAAACGCCCGTTGTACGCCCTGCTCCGTGCGCTGCTGTTGCTGGTGCTGCTGGAAGTTGGTGGGGAGGCTCCGTTGAAAAGGAAAACCTGCCCCTCCTCAGTGCCGGCGCGTCCTGTCTTGCCGATGATACCACCCTGCCAGTCTGGTTTCTTGTGCCAGGCAACGTCCCACGAAACGATTGTAGGCGGTAGGCAGGGTATTAATACCCAGTAAAGAGGTGATTTGCAGCCCCCTCTTCCGCACCAGCCCGACGGCTTGGCTCTGCTCCGCTGTACTGTCAATCTCTGATTAATATCAGGTGCCCTTGTACCAGCCTCGTTGCATTGCGTGTAGGCGATTCCACCTCTGTAGCGGCCCAACTGAGGGGCTGCCTGGTCCATGCCCAGCGCAGGGGCTGCTAGAAAAAAAAGGAGGAGGGGCAAGCCGCGCCTTCACCAACTTGGCGAACCTTGTCTTGGGAACCCTGAAAAGACGTTTAAATAAAATTGAGAATGTTTACAAGGTGTTATCTACTTACTCCCTACACACATGGTTCTGTTGTAGGAGCCCATCCCATGAAACTTTACGACTTGCATTGTTTATTTTTATTTTCTACCAGGACAGCAATATGAGCAATAACAACAACCCGTAATTATTGAAACATATATATATTTTAGGTACTAGACACTACGAGTTTAACTGTTGGGTACCTGTAGCGACACCAGTTTACACTGTAAAGTGGTTGATATGATGGGTGGCAGATGATTGGTATAGCCATAATAGGTTTAGCGCTTTATCCAACCTTGAGAATCGGTTGGCATGTCTTAGGATTTCCTCGTCGTCTTTCTCTTCAGCAGCTCTCAAAGTATCGGTACCTATCCATCGACACGTTCTGGCTTGCATGCCCCGCAGCCAAGCCTTGCAGAACCAAGATCCAGAGGTTGCGATACATCCGTTTTGGTGTGTGTGTGTGTGTGTCTGTGTGTATGCTTATGTGGGTGTTTGCGGCGAACCCTGAGTGTTGGCATTTTGTTTAAAAAAAAAAGGAAGTAGGCACGGTACAATGCCGCAGTACTCCGAAGTTTCTTTTTCAATTTCCCACCAAGCCAACTGACTGCCTGCAACATTACTAGAGTTCGGCCAGTAACTTGATTTGGTTCTTTGCACCTACACGCCTGGAGAAATGCGGCATGTTATGTACTCTGAACTTGCCAGGTGATCTCTAGGCCTCATCCGCATTACTGGAAATAGATACCGAGCTAGGAGCTCGGGAGCCAAACCACTAACTACCCAAGTTAACCTGAGTTAACCCAATAAACCAAACCAACCTTCTACACCGCGAAACTCCCCGCCGTCAAAGGTATCCTGGTTGGGGCTCTGCTCCTGCATAGGCTCAGTGTTTCGGCCACGCTCCTTTCTGTAGTACAACAACCACACACTTGTTCGTATGTAACTGTCATAATCGCTCGCATGTTTTCCTCGAGTTTCGAGAAGCCAAACCACCGGCATCCCATGTTTCGGACGACTTGACGCTTGCCTGTTGCCTGTTTGTTTACTGCAACATTTTACTGGATCCGCGTGCCTGTGCAGTACTGGGTACAAGGCGGCGTTCATTACAGTGAAGGAGAGGAGAGGCGCTTTGGTGGTGTGGTGTTATCCGGCTAGTACCAACGTAGCAGCTCCAGCAGACCCGGTTGGTTAGCACCTAGACCATCCAATGTATTCGGTACCACGTACCAGTCAGTACCAGCCAGTGCAGGCCCAGTACCATTGCCAGGTTGGACAGGTAGGCCAAGGAAAGAAGAAAAAGGCGCTAGAAACCCGCCACTAGCCAACTGCTTTACTGGTGGATGGGGGCACACGGGGTACCGCTAGCAATAACGCTAGCACCGGTCAAACCTCCTGGGGCTGGGTGCTGGGATGCCTGTGGGCGGTTCAGATTAGGTGTATCTCTCCCCTGTCTGCCACCTTGGAGACCGCCAATTGCTCTCCCCCCATCGCCGCAGGACGCCGCTCCAACATCTCAATCCCATTCCTCGACCATTTCCGCTTGCTGACTCCAGCCAACTCGCTTCATCGGCCGCAACCCTCTCTCCTCCACCCATTCTACTTCTCAAGGACGAGGCCTCTCGCGCTGTTCCAGAAACTCCTGGTCACCAACAGCCCGCGTTCCGGCTGCCTTTTCCTCCCCCTCGACTTCAAACGCCGTGTTTCCGTGCACCCCACTACCACCAACTCCTTACTCTGTCAGATCCAAGGTGCTGGACAGCAACGATACATACGACGTGCCCTTCCAACAGACGCTTATCCTGTCCACCTCGCCGAGCGCATTCTTGTTATCCAAACCGGTTCTAGGTTTTTCTCCCACTCGTCGGACTGCAGGCTCTGTCAAAGTCACATCCTGAACCCATCCCCGCAAAACCGCTGGAGCTGCGGCTAGTTTTCGCCAAGCAGCAATCTCACATTTCCAACACCGCCCGACTCTTCGCTACGTGCTTGCCCAGCACGCGCGACTGATGGGCTCCTAGGACATGGCACATGCTGTTTTAATGAGAACCAACACCGCTCCAGTACTTCCATCTGCTTCGAACGGTGTCGGATCTCTCACCAAGATGACTAGTGCCCCCCGAATCAGTCACCTGTCCAGCGCGACCACCTATGCCGGCTCTACTGCCTCCCTGAGCTCTCTCAATAGCAATGCGACTGTTGTCCCTCAGAATGGTGGCCCAATCATTGCTACGGGAAATATCATTAACCAAAAGGCCGACGCCTCGAGATCACTTTACCAGATTTGCGTATCCCTAAAACTGCGACTGGCTCAAGTCCCAGACTTTCAGCCTTACCTCGAACAGGTCGATCCGAATGACCCTGTCGATTCGCTATGGAATCTGTTTCGTTCCGGCCACCCCCTCTTAATTATCTACAACGCTCTGCAGCCCGATACGCTCCTCAAAGTCGAAGAACCGAACGCCTCGGAATCCAAAAAGTCAAAGATTGCCATTTTCAAGTTCGTTCAGGCATGCATGAAGGACCTGCAACTACCAGCTGGTGATACGTTTGTCATTACGGATTTGATGGGCGACGATACAAGCGGCTTTGTCAAGGTTCGTGGTGCACGACCGCCCTCCCAACCCATCTTTCATTGTGCTAACTTAATTTCTTTCAAGGTTACCCAGGTCGTCAACTACGTACTCGATCTTGCCGAACAAAATGGACATCTGCTTCAACCAAAGTTTCTGCCGGAAGCAGACTCTGTCGTACCTGAAGCAGCCGCAACGATGAGCTACCGAGACCACATTCTCAAGGAACTCGTCGATACAGAACGAAAATACGTCCAGGATTTAGAAAATCTGCAGGATCTCAAAAAGACACTAGAACAAAAAGGCGACGTTCCCGGCGATATCGTTCATCAAATTTTCCTCAACATAAATGCAATTCTTGATTTCCAGCGGCGCTTCCTAATCCGTGTCGAAACGACCAACTCGATGCCCAAGGACGAGCAGCGATGGGGTGCCTCATTTTGCACATACGAAACCTCGTTTGACATTTATCAACCATTCATCGCCAATCAGAGAAAGGCTGCTCAAATCGCCAACCAGGTCTTTGACAAGATACAGCTTTCCGAACATCCCGTCGCCGCCGATTTCAACACCTTGGACGGCTTTTTGCTGAAGCCAATGCAGCGTCTTGTCAAGTATCCCCTACTTCTCAAAGATCTGATCAAGAAGACTGAGGACGAGGATATCAAGGATGACTTGCAGTCTGGTTGCGAGGCTGCTGAGCGAGTGCTCCACAAGGCCAACGAGGCCGTCCACCTTGACTTACTGGATGAGGCTCTTGAGGAGTTGATTGTCAGGGTAGATGACTGGAAATCCCATAGAGTGGAGCAATTCGGTCGGCTACTTCTACATGGCGTCTATGGTGTGGTAACGGGCAAGACTGACCAAGAGAAGGACTATGAGATCTATCTCTTCGAAAATATTTTGCTGTGCTGTAAGGAAGTCTCGGGCACAAAGAGTAGGGACAAGAAAGATAAGACTCGTTCCCAGGGCCCAAAAATTAGGAACAAGTATGCCAAGCTGCAGTTGAAGGGCAGAATTTTCATGACTAACGTGACGGATATCGTGTCTCTTTCCAAGCCTGGTATGCACTACTTTTGTCCAACATGGCGGAAAGCCCACTTGTTAATGCTTTATAGGTTCACACTCTGTTCAGATTTGGTGGAAGGGCGATCCGGGCATCGAAAACTTCACCATTAAGTTTGTACATGAAGAAATGATGAGGAAGTGGGAAACAAGCCTCGATGCCCAGCGCAAGATGAGCGCGCCACGGTTGTCTTTAACCAGCGAAATGGCCACACAAGGCTTTGCCTGGACTCGGGACCACGGCCTAGAGAACCCATATCTGCAACAGGACGACGATGATGATGACGACTATACCCCTGCAACTACATCAACGCAGTTCCCAGCCCCACCGGGGACATCTATGCCTCGTACATCCTCCAGCTCGAATGTCCGCCAGCGATCCATGACTGGAGATAGCACACAGTCGCTGGCATCAATTGCCAGAGCACCCCCGCCCAGATTCCCGCTGCCAATGCCTCCAGCACCCCTTAGCCTGCAAACACAGAGCAATGGGGCATACTCTCCTGGGGCACGCGGAGGTGACTCTTACTTTTCACCCGTGGCCGACTCGCCAGTCTCCTCGAGAGCTAGCACAACAAGCGGCATCTTCCCTGGCCCACCATACCAGTTCCCTAGCAAGAATGGAGGTGTCTCCGGCTCGGGTTGGGATGAGAATGCGCGGTACACTGCACCTGCGATGCCTCGCGCCCCGTCCCGCGAAGGCCTTCCCTCCTCCTACAACAAACCCCCTCGTGGGCCTTCGTTGCCTGTTATGGCAACAAACGTCGGGTCTGCGCAGCAGCAACGCAGTCGTTCCTATAGCACACCCGACGCTGGCATCCCTGGCCTCCCTAGGCAACGTCAGCCCAGTCAGGGCAATATCCCAGCGGTACCCGGTATCCCACAGCACCTGCATGAGAACGGAATTTCTCGATCTCAAAACGGCTCGCCCCGGAATGATCTGCCGATTCGAACGAATAGCAGCAGTCCCGGCGCTTCCCGACAGCCCATGCACAAACAGTCTGGCAGTCTCGGTGGCACCATGTCGCACTTCCCTGCTCAGCCTATTTACCCCCGACAGAACACCCCAAGCAGCCAGGGGTCTTCCATTCTTCGCGTCGATGCTATCGCAGCCAACTCCCGAAATGGATCTCCTGCTCTGCCCAGCGCACCTCTTGGCCCACCTGCGAGCTATGCCGGTGAAGACATGCCGTTGCCAACACAACTTAAAGTTCGCGTCAATTGCGACAGTGGCAACTATGTCACACTTGTCGTAGCGTTCAATATAAGCTACCAGTCTTTGATTGATCGTATAGATGCAAAACTTGCCCGCTTTATGGTCAGCAGCATCAGCAAGGGCAATCTGAAGCTTCGCTACCGTGACGAAGACGGCGATTTTGTCACTATAGAAAGCGACGACGACATTCAAATCGCATTCATGGAGTGGCGCGAAGGCGTCCGGAACATGTATTCCGGCGGTGTCGGTGAGATTGAGCTTTTCTGTGTCGGAGACGCCTCCTAGAATGGCCAGCGATTATCGGTCCTGCCCGCACATTTCACGTCATGCATACACGAGCGACTCCTATTCCAACGTGCAATCTGCCCGTTTTCCAATATATAAAGAAACTCGAATACAGCCTGGTTGGAAACGCGATTCTGTCCGGGTCCAAACCACCTTCTCTTCTTCTCACCTCAAATACAGACCTTACTTGTTCAAAACCTTGTCAAACCAACTTTGCACTTGAAAACTTCTTTTGGGAAGTCTCATTTAAGTTTAACTTGTTCTTCCTTTTTCCTTTCCGAACGCGATATTCTCATTCGGGAACAAGCCTAGCAAAAGTCTTGTTCTCTACACCACACTCATTATTGGTGTATCTCGTTCTTCTCTTTTACAACATGGGATACATTGGCGCAGGCGACTACTACCACTTTAGGCGCGGGTATGGAGATGGGTGCATTCAGCATTTTACTTTTTTTCTTAACCATTTCTTCGTTTTTCTATTGCTCCTTTGTGGTTTTTCTCTCTTTGGTAAACGTCTTTTATCCTGGCGGTGCATGGTATTTCGCTTATTACTCTGCAAACTCCCATCTTGTTTGCCCTCACCTTGCCGCATGCATACTTTTGCTGAGTAGGACATTCTAAAGAGTGTTCTGGGCGACGGAGGCGAGATACAGGAAACTGAGATGCGAAAGGGCAGGAGGCTATTTTTTTTTTGGCCTCAATACACGCTGCTGGCAAGCCTGAAGGGAGTTGTACCTTCAAGATTATGCTGGATAGACGAGTGTTTTTCTTCTTCTGCTCGTTTTCTACTTTTAAAGCTACTTAGACTTTTTGACCCATTTAAACCTGGGACTATTTTGTCCCAGGTGGCTTACGATTGAATGAAACCGCTGAATTTTACACAAATTTGGAACAAAACTGCAGTGCCTGCTTTGAATCTTGTCAGTACTTGAGGGTTCCTCTGGCAAGGCTTATCGAATGTTTACACAGTCACCGCTACTATTTACATGGCAGTTGGAACTTGAACATGAGGAATGTGTTAGGTGTAGATTTGATATTTTGGTGTTGCACATAGGTTCTACATGATATAAAAGTGTTAAAAGGGCAACGCTATCATCGTCTAGATGAATGAATCAACATCCTTTCGCCAGTGGTTTTGTACAAATGCCCATCCTCACTTGGGACTTTCTTTCTTTTTACTTCTTCCCAAAATAACGCCTGGTATATTGCAATGTGGCGTCAAAGCAAACCAACAATATTTTTGGTCATCTGTAGCTTGCTCGATCGCGGTCTTTCGTGTGACGGGGGTAGTAAACTCGTACTTAATGCTCAATGTCTTCCTTTGTCGTGTTTGTCGCGTGCTTAGCGATAATTCATCCGACGCTGAGTCAGTTCCCTGTTCCCGGTCCTTTTACTTCCTGGTAGAATTCGTTTTACGTCGGTTTTCCATCGTAGGTGATGTACTTGCTGAAGCGACCCATGTGGTGGTTAATGGTATTCGCTGGCGCGGGTTGCGGCTTAGGCCCGTCCATGCAATGGCGCAGTTGTGTTTCGATAGCGGCACATCCAGCGGCATTGTATCCTGCAGACGCCCAGCAAGCTATAAATAATATGGTTAGAGCCATTGACAGACATACCTAGTAGCGCACATGAAGAAGAGAGCGACATACCAAGAACACTGGACATAATTGTAGTGCAGGGGTTCTTAGGCGTGCGTTTCGGGTTTTTGACACGAAGGACCTCTAGGGCCGGTAGGCGGATTGGTTTTTGTGGCATTGTGGGCGACAAGAAGGTAAGAAGCAACCGTCCGTACTAACTTGGCAAAGGAAAATAATTGTGAGTTTGTTATCACAATTGGGGGAAAACAGATTGTCATTCCATCTTTCTCATCGAAGCTCCTGGACGCCGAAGTGCTAGATCGAGGCGAGATATTTCATCACGTGATGGAGCACGTGTAACACTTTCAACCAACAGGTTTTGCTGAGGATGGCTCCTGTGATTCCAATGGGGGAAATATATATAAAACTTGGTTAATGAAGTTGAATCAATTTATTGAGAGATTTTGTATGAATTGTATAAAACTGGTAGTCGTGCTGTGGTTGGAACTGGTGCCAGCCGCAGATAGTTCTCATCAAAATCAAAGTCAAATCAATGATTAAAGGTTAAAAAACCAAAAGTCTCGAAAAACTGCTTCTTCTTGGATTATTCAGACACTGGCTATATGTCAATGGCAGTTTTACGATATGCTGCTGGTACTGGCGCAGGCCGCAGACGATGCGCCAAGGGCCATCTAAGCCGTCCCAGGCGAGACTTTAACTTTCTTTTATGTCCACGGCCTGTATTTTTGGCTTTTCTATTGTTGTTGAGTCGGACTGCCTTCTTTTTTGCGCGTCGCCGGCGCATGTACCAGATGGCCCCGAGGAGAATTAGTAGCACGGGGACGCCAATCCCGAACCCCAGGATGAACTTGGTGCTTCTATCTGAGCCGCCGCTATTCTTTAGAATTAGATGTATTTATGAACAGTCCCTGAGCATGAAATTATTCTCAAGTTGTCCAATATCCATAGATGGCCGCTTCGTCATATTACAATCTGGGACACAGACATATGTTGACGCGACAGTGCTTTCCGATACAGTGACTGAGTTCCTCAAACAGTTAAGATATCTAGAATCAAATAAATCTACCTATATACCATCGTAAACATGGCATGGAGTTGGTTGGCGACGCCAAGAACAAATGACGTCTAATGTAGACGACTGTTGTTGCTGCCCCACAGCCTTAACCAAGACAAGAGGACACCGTGAGAGCCAATCCCTAATTCTACATAATGTAAAAAATATGCGGTAAATCTTTTTACAAGGGACTATGCCCAATTCAGAAGTGCAGAGCATTGTAATTTTTGGCTAGCGATGCCTCATGATTCCGGGTTGTCGGGGAGTCGTCGCCGATAGACCTACAATAGGTACATGATGGGGAATTGATGCACAGCAAGAGCTGTGTCTACAATTGGAAGGTACTCGATCAACCGTGTCCCATAATTCGTTTAAACAGCCACATGGAAGCTCGGGAACATATTAATGCTTGCTAACGTATGTCCCGCCAAGGTCCGGCTTTGCAGCCAATTGGTGTTGACAGACAAGGCTGTAGTCTAAGAGTAAGCTTACTGCCAAGAGTCTTATTGCTGCATCTGCAAGTTTCTGCTGGGCCAACTTACATTGATACTCACCGTTGAATGTGGGGAGGTTGGTCTGTTCATAACTTTGCTTCTAGCCTCTACCTTGTCATGTCACGCTCACTCTTCGTAGAAAATGCTTGACCATGTGGTTTTAAACCTGTCTAGGTTGATACGAATGAAGCAATCCACTTAGGTTTTCAATAGGCCAGTGCTTGTTCGTGTTCTGTTCATAAAAAAACCCTTCAAGCTCTTTGTATAGTCTGTGTGCCGCATGTTTAGCCTGCTCTGGAATAGGAAGGTGCCGTATTAACAGCGGTTACCAGGAGCAAAGGCGCGAACTTGGCGTGAATACAACGCAGCCAATCAACCTTGCACAACAAGAAGTATTCGTAGTTGGCCTAACTTCTTTCAGGATAGGTTCAACTTGTAGTTTATTGGCTTCCTGTACATTTTAAAAAAGTAAATCTTTCTCCAAATAAACGAACACAATGGGTATCTATAAAAAGAGGACATTCTCCGTTCCTCATAGCCGCCCTACAGCAGACACTATCTATCACATCTACTCACAACCCAATAAAAAAATATTTCACCATGAAATTGCAAGCAATTGTTAGTCTGACCCTTGCCGCTATTGTGGCTGCGTCACCTCTTGACCAGCGCAAGCCGCCGACCCTGGCTGAATGCTGCTGCTGCAACGGAACGCCTGAGCTTGGATGCCCTAACAACCAGGACTGCACTCCAATTAGACCTGGCACTTGCAGCTTTACGCGCTGCCCGTTCTAAGTTTTGCGTCCATGATTGGGATTCAAACTTGATTTGTACCGAAAGACAGAGCCAGAGCTGGTCCCCACGACCATGTCGCCCTCTCCCCTTTCTATTTAAGCGGAGGGTATGCAGATGGGAAGAGAAATAAAACGTTAAATTTTGTATTTGAAAATAGCATATTGCATTGGTGTGATAAGTCTGGGACGATTGGACGTCGGCGTGATTGTCCTGGAGTTGGTAGATATGAAAAATATCAGCCCGTAGGGTGAGGTCGCTCGTTTGAATTCCGACCTGCGACAGGAGTGTTGCCTATACAGTCTATCGTCTTCCAGCATTTAAATTCAACCCCTCATGTATCCGAGAAAACATTTCGGCGAGCCGTCGTAGGTAATGCGTGGCTGGCACATCGAAATCCGGCTGCCCATCCACGCCACGATGAATACGGGTTATGCCAATAGTTTCTACCAGTGCTTTGTCGCAACAATAGACTCCACAAACACTCACATAAACTATTTCTACCTCGCTGACGTATTTCGGTTTTCTAGATACCCGAAATTGGTCTGATAATTAACCGGCCTGGAGAGTAACTGGTTCTATTTAACGTCGGCCACCCCCTACCCGGCCATACCCCCTACCCGGTCAGGTAATTTTCGCCACTTCTGCACCCCAACCTCCTCACTGCAACCGCGTTTTCTCGCGCCAGAATAATTATTTTGCATCAAATTTTTTATCTACGTGTTTATTATGGCTGACGCTACCCCCGAACACTTTCAAAATGCGATTCAAGACGTTTTAGGTGGCATGAGCTGCCGGAAGGCGGCGGAGCGCTGGCGAGTTCCTCGGTCAACCCTACAGGCTCGAATAAACGGCATACCGTCACGAAAAGAGGCTAGGGAGCCTACTCAACGCCTGTCGAGGGCACAG
>FWCC01000004.1:12872-26361 GCA_900169235.1 Zarea fungicola
CGGTCTAGTACTCGGGTCGTCTGTGAAGAAATTCGCACTGAAGAGGCAGTCTGGGAAACGCTCTTGGACCACAATTATCGAGTGTATCTCAGCAACAGGCTCGAAGCTTAGGCCACTGGTCATTTTTAAGGGAAATTCTGTACAAGAACAGTATTTTTTGAAGGAATTAGACCTAATTGACGGCTGGAAGTTCGCAGCAACGAATTGAGGCTGGACAAACGATGAAATCGCTATTGAGTGGCTTGAGACGGTCTTTATCCCTGATACTGACCTAGGGCCTGGCCAGCGCTGTCTCCTACTTGTTGATGGCCATGGAAGTCATTGTATAGACAAATTCCTTATCCTCTGCTACCTACACAATATTTTTATCATTTTTTTACCTTCCCACAGCTCCCACGTCCTCTAGCCTCTTGACGTGGCTGTTTTTGGCCCTGTTAAGCGCGCCTACACCCGGGAACTCAGTAACCACCCTACCGACCTCGATTCTACACCTATTGCTACTCAAATTTTTCTCGATTGTTACGCTATTGCTAGAGAAGCTGGAATATCATCAAAAAACATTTGGGCTGGCTGGACTGCTTCAGGAATGTGGCCTGTCTGCAGAGGGAAGCCCTTGATGAGCCGATTGCTTGTTGTTACACCAAAAACAGCAGTCACACCGCCCAAAAGCACACAAAAGCAGCCAAATCTCGAGGTAAATACACCTTCTAACAAAGGCGAATTAAAACGGCTTTTTCAGGACTATTGTACACCAGAAGATGACGTCCAAATGAGCCGAAAGGCACAGCGAAAGATAATTAAGCGATTTGAACAACAAGCTGTCGCTTTATCTGTTCTATAGGCTCAAAATCAGCTTTTTGAAGCTCGAATTAAGCTATTGGAGCCTAGAAAACGTAAAAAAGTTCATCCTAACCCTAATTCAAGGTTTGTTGAAGTCATAGACGTTCAAAACACCCGTCGGCAGCTCGAGGAGCAATTACTAGGCACTACGCAGAGTATGATGATTAATATTGAGGAGACTGAAATAATTGAAGATGAGGCTATATAGTGATATTGATTTTATGATTTTATGATTTATTTTGAATTAGTTATGTGGTTTTCTGCCTTAACGTTGAGATTCGTGGAGCTGACCAGGTAGGGGGTATGGCCGGGTAGGGGGTGGCCGACGTTAGCAGATCTCTTTTCCAAAGACATGCGAGGTCCACATCATATGGACAGATATAAGTGCAACATGTTCATAATAACAAGAACCGAGAAGTTAATGGCAGGAGTTAAATAGCTTACTCTGGAGTCAGTGGAATATTGACCGATTCTGTCATTGTGATTGAAGGGGTCAGCTAAGAAACGGCTTCATATCTGGCTGCAGTCATCTCGACATCCGATCTTGGCCACAAATGTTAACTGGAAATGTCCGACTGGAGGGAATCCGACGACAGCAATATCGACAGTTTCGGTGTAAACAAGGTCCCCTTTGATAAGTAACAGCCAAGACGGGGTAATGGAAGCCTTCGTGCCACTCTGACTATGGTTTCATTTGAAGTGTCATGTAGCCCACAATCATTTTGACACGTATGATGGTGGCTGACAGACTATTTTGCGGCGACAATCGAGCCGAGCAATATTAAATACCGTATTTTGTCTTATCAGGTGTCTACTTCAGATGTGTAGCATATCATTGGTA
Source organism: Zarea fungicola (assembly GCA_900169235.1). Classification (NCBI taxonomy): domain Eukaryota; kingdom Fungi; phylum Ascomycota; class Sordariomycetes; order Hypocreales; family Cordycipitaceae; genus Zarea; species Zarea fungicola. Next base: position 14,554 of record FWCC01000004.1, read on the forward strand.
GCTATGAGAATACAAACATCAACGTTTGAGTGAAGAACAGATGCCAAGCTTTTGATATAGTTTGATGTACCGTTTTTCCTATTATACATAAGACATTCATCAAATATCTTGCACTACAAAACTCGAGGGCATGTTACAAACATAAAGCTATGAGACGTAGTCATAGGAATGAGGCAGATGGGAGGTTGGAACCGAGTTTCCGAGTTCTTCTAATTGATGTGCATAGAATATGTTCTATCTGCGACTCTTGATTGCAAAAAAGTTCAAATACATACAGAGAGTACAGTATTACTGCCACTGAAATTCATGGAGCTGTGCGATCGTTCGCTAAGTAGAGACTTCTTCATTAAAACTGGCTTGAGATATTTAAAAGTCACACAGGTATAGACTACAGCTCTGAATAAATTCCTTCCCAGAGTAAGAAAGAGATCTGAGCTGAACCCAAACGAGATCACTATTCGACAATGATGAAGCGTGCTCTATCCGCAAAGTGCCATACTGAGATAAATGATGCTACCGACTGCCAGAATTACGGATTCGTGGCATTCCTGTCAGATGCAGTCCCCTTTCGTTTTTCTTACTGGCTAGAATTATGTAAATCTGCAGTGTAATTGTACAAGAAACGACATAAATAACTTGATTAGAAGACAGTGAAGGGTTCTGGGGCCGTATATCCTTGTATGCAGCTGTCCGCATAATCGATTTCAACGTCGTTAGGCAGGCGCCCATGAAGCCCAGCTTGCAAGCAACTGCGAGTTGGAAGTACTGTAAAACCTCCTCGAATGGTAATACACTGATCGGTATCTTGCTACATGCGATTCCCACAGAGTTCTAATTTTAGGTAAAAGTAACCCACCAGCTGTCTGCTGTTACCCTTGACCTTTGATTCACGTCTCACGCGACACAGAAATCCAACCCCCAAACGAGAATAGATGTTCCATGCCCAGGATATAACTTACCCTACAGGGAGTCAGTTGTTCCTCATATTTTAAGCAATCAAGAAGTTCTTTGATATTTCCGGAATGTGGTGGCGCCGCGCGTTCCGCTAGCTAGGTTAATGGTCTGGGTTTCGAGTCAGGGCAATTGAGGGTAAAGCAAAACCGGCAACCCTTGGCGTGTCATTCCTCCACAAATGCATACGTAATGCTACCCGTAGAGCTTCATTGTACTTGAATGTGGCGGAGCAAAACAGCCAAGGCGCGTAGAATGTTTCAGTGGTTTACGTCTACCTAGTTAGAAGGAAAAGTAAAAGATGGCGAGGGGCTGGACATAAGCGGTACTAACCAATCGCTTTTTGCCGCGAAGCCGAGATCTCAAACCCTGGCGAGATGCCGTTTGTTCCGGCCCAGAACACAATAGGGGGCAGAGCTGAGTTCCAATCGCTCAACTGCACAGCCTTGCTGGAGTTGAGCAGGGAGAAAGGCGGGGTAACACTGACTATACGAATTGCAGGCGATTCTTGTTTCCAATGCCAAATTTCGTGATTAGCAGCTCATATCTTACGTGGGCCAGTCAGTGTAAGCAGTCCGGTGCTGGAACGGCGCTCCGTGTGCAGAATGACTGGAGGTCTGACGGCATGGACAGCCTCTAAGAGAATGAGCTAGTTAGGGTTGTCGTGTGGACATTGAATCAGAGAGAAGAATTTTGCACTTTCATTAAGAGTTTGCCAGTAATAATATGATTAGGTTTCCTGCGTGTTCCGAAAGGAAGTTAACGTCCGTATACGGACTACAGCTTACCCTCGGAGATGCAATCGAACGCAGATGGAGAAATGGCAGTGAGCAGCTAGCTCCATTGTTCTTCAAGAATGAATTTTAGACAAGAAAATGTGCACCGATCAGTTATTCTATCAGTACACAGTCTTTGCAGTGACTAATTCCGGGCCACAGCTACATGTTCACTTTTAGGAGGACGTTGCCAGCAATGAAGCACTGTTATGGATGCCCTAGGGCTCGCTGCTAATTACAGAGCAAAGTGCCTATATTAGCTTGGAACCAAACATGCGCAAGTTGCGAAAGGTACTCTGGAAGGTTGGCTCTCAAAACCCAGCCGAAAACGGGTAGAGTTGAGCCGAAGCTCGTACCACCTGCCGTGGATGGGACCAGCTAGCCATATTACATACACGTTACTTAGCCAATCAGTAAGCTATTACATGGTCGGCAACAATACTCCTCCATACAATGTGAGCAATGTCCATGCTAAAAGATCGACAGAATCAGCAAATGAGCCAGGGCAAAACGTATGAACAATAGCGGTGACATTGCTTGACTGTTTGGCCAAAGCCAGTTGAATGGCCGCCGCCACAGTGACATTTCATCAAACCCCACGTCCTGAAACCTCGAACCCCAGAGCGCAGGATTTGTGTCCATATTTTCCTTACAAGGGCTTTTCCAGCACCTCAAGGTTTGGAGAGTATTCTAGGCTACAATATTCCCGGGTCTCCAACTCGTCCAACAGCCCCAGTGTTGGCAGGCTTACTTCATCTGTGGGAAGTTTTTTATGATGGATGGAGGAGAGATTATTCGTAAGCCAGTTGCCGGGCCCAGGACTGCAGGAGAAACGTGACTGAAAGCTTTGGCTAGCCAGAGGCAGGGGGTGGATGGCCGACAGTGACATCCACTATTCCTGTTGGACAGACCGCGCGCAAGACTAGTCAAGGAAGGGCATATACGCCGGTCCTTGTCATGTTTAATAAGTGGATGTAACTTAGCACGAGGGGAGTGACTATTCCACCAGAAGGGCAGATTGGAATTCTTAAGCCAAGTACAGAGACGAAGAGTACTAGACCTGGCAAATGCACTGACTTCACACCGTCATCCTCTCCGTGGACGGCACCTGTCCAACTGGTATGGGTACCACGGTGCCAGATGCATCGAGGGATCGAATAGAGTTCCCTAGCGCCGTCTGTGGTCCAGCCCTGTCAGGCAAGTTGCAGTAGTTGGCGGAAAATTGTAATGGCTGCGACGTGAATCCGTGAGACAAAAAGGTTAGAGATAAAAAAAGCAATAACCAAGTTGCGGGATCTGCATCATTTGCAACTTAACTTCCTCTTTTGCTCCCATAACGACTTGGGCACTAATTAGGACTTTGACATTGTTGGGCGCTTCTGCAGCAGTAGTACGGCTGACGAGTTTTGTTTCCTTCTCGTGAAGACCTTGCTGGAGAAGTCTGCTGGATTGGCGGAAGAAACTCCGTCCCAACCGCTGAGATTCTAGGGTCTAATAAGTCCTGTAAAACAAACAATATCCCTCACCGATAGCAAAGGAGTTGGAGGGGTAAACGTAAAAAGTGTGTTCCAACTGCGGATGTACTGCAGGGAGAGGGGCCTTGATGGATACCAACAGTATATCCAACTCAAGTACTTTTTTTCCGAGATTCTAGTTACGCCATGCCGATGTACAGTATCAGCGCAAATCGCTATGTTAGTAATGCTAGGGTGAGATCGACGAGCTTCTTAGCATCGTCGACTCCGATAAATGACGTTCCCGACGATGCAGGCTAAGCTTGACAACGTATTAATTTGGAGAAAGGGCTCGAAATGCAGGCTTTCTGCACAACATAAATAAGTAAATTACATTAATTAACTGGGCTACAGCCTGCACAGCTTGGGCAATGAACTCTTGACCGGCTGCGGGCCGACAACGGTGCAACTGTGAGCGGAAACAATGCCGCTTGGCAATGAAGCCGAGATCAACTGCCGTAAAAACTCTTATCCAACAAAGTCGGAGATGGCGGCGGTTTTGCCACTTCATGAATCAAGGCCTCTCTGTTCGTTGGATGGAAAGAAAAAGAGCGTCGCCACGTGGCTAAATTTTTCCTTGGAATTGGCACACCTTACAGAGTACATGGCTAAGCATTGACTAAACTTGTGTGGCTTCTGGACTGGAGCCGACGTTAGATACGTTGTTTATATTGCATTCTTGCTTGTGTAATTCTAGCATAAGACGTGGAATAAGGAGGGCAATAAACAGAGGACGGCAAGGCTGCGTCCATTTCTGGGCAAGCTATTGGTGGACTAAAAATTCATCCTTTTCTTTCTTTCTGGTAAACACCTTTAAGTTTCAGCGCCGCCACCGCAGCCCAGGATATGTCATCCGCTGGCAGAGATCCCATCTTGATTGGTACGGGGATTATTAACGCCGGTGGAAATCCTCAAAAGCAAGGACTTGGGGACAGCTAATTGCCTTGACTCAGAAATAGCTGAAAAAAAAAAACAATTGTTCGATTCGTAGCAGGTTTCGGCGCCTGCTACGCAACTAAGGCATGAGACAGTGGGTTGTCATGTCTTTACATTTAAAGCCCGCAAAACTTGGTGAGCCAGAAGCCACAAAAAAAAAAAAGGTTCCCAGATCAGATTTCAAGGTAAAAAGCTAGTAAAGGGGAGAAAAAGGACCGGTAGGCCTGATTGAAAGTGGATTTTCAAGTTGCAGCTGTCCAGCTCTGTTGTGGCTGTCGTTTAGTTTTGCATCACTTGTTTCCAGCTAGCCCTCGATTTACTTCTCTGCCGAATCAGATTTTCACCGATTTCAGCCTCTTTTGAGGACAGGAGATTTAAAGTAAACGAGATGTTCACAAGCCCGCTCCATTACGGATTGTAAGAGTAGACAATGACCGCTTTTGTACATTTTGCGATGCAGCCAAGATCACAAATGTGAAAAGAGCCTAACTTGGTTTACCTCTCCCCAACAAGTATGCAAGGCCTTGGAAACGTTACAATGAAGAATAGAGAAGTACGTTCCCCATTTTGCAGCCCACCTGTGGTTTTGGAAGACGTAAAGATCTCTTACATTAAGCAAGGCCTGTTTTTACTGGCATGACTCGTGACTACATGTTCTAATCTGGAAAGGCGGCTTTTGCCGTAAAATATGCTTGAAACAGAAATAAAGCGAGATTCAAAAATGCCCCGCGGAACAAGAGCTGAACAAGCCAGTAATGGGGCGACTTCTCCATGGCGTTTGAGCTAAACATCAGCCGAAAATACTGGAATGATAAACGACGAATGCGACAAAGTGGCAATGAATAATGTTGCAGGGATGTTCCAAAGCGTCTCGTTCATACATTGCTTCTTCCCGCATGTACAGCCACAGGTTTGGTTGTGTAAGAAGGAAGAGGTACACGGGAATAACCAGCTTTGCAGTCTGAGAAAGTGGAAATCATTAATCTACTTTACGAGCCCTACCCGTTGCCGCTTGCTTTACAAAAGGCTTCTGCTCGGAATTTTTCTACTTGGGTAGCGTCTTCCATGTCCTGTCAGCCTCATCAGTCTGCAGGCACCAAGCCCTTCCCCAAAAGCAGTCGCTACGCGGGAATATACCCGCTAGAAATGGAAGAACGTTCCCCAACGCACGCAGAAGAGAAATATTTATCTGCCTATACAAGCCCTGGCAGTGATTAGGCACACCAGTGTGAGAAGCCCAACAACACCTTTCCACAGTTTCCGCGACTGCTGACCTGGAAAATACATCACTCATTCAAGCCATTAAATAAAATAAGCTTTAATTATTGGATATGAACCTGACCGAGGTTATCGCACCAACCCCCCCGCGCGGGGATGTGAACGGCGTAAAGGAGAATTAGATGAGAAGAGCGGAAGTTCCCGATTTTGTTAATAAAGATACGCTTTTGAACAGGGGCGGTAACTTGAGCATCCCTCCACCCCCCCGTCGTTCGATCGGCGGGCTCACCATGGGTCGGAGAGAAAAGTGGTTAACTAAGTGGTTTGGTGGCTTGGGCTGGGATGGAGAGAACTCCTCCCTATAGGGCTAGGCAAAACTAAAAGACAAAAAATAAAACAAGTCGCCGATTATGAAAATTGTAAAACCCGCCGATCCGAAGCTCTATGATGGCCGGCTTGCAACTGTGCAATGTCCGCGCAAGTCAAATCCCGGCATCAATACCTTTTTATTAATTTATTTTAATATTGCATCTCTCTGGGTGGAACCCTAGTGAATAAACCCAAACAACAATAGTACAACAAGAAACAAAAAGCAAGAAAAGACATGCATGCAGATGGGTCATCTGTAGGGCCAATGCTACCATGCAAGGTATATGCATTGAGACTTGCATGATTAACGTTAAAAAAAGAAACAAACAGCTCCCAACAGCCCTAGTCACACCTTAGCAGCGCCGAATGTGACCTTGCCTTCATTTTCTTTCACCTTTTTGTTGCCACTTGGCTTTTGCCGTTGTGCTGTACTGGTTAAGTTTGGTACTTTTGGTTTTCCATGCCACACAGATCCTTCCGCCGGTCCCGTTGTATTTGGTCCAGTTTTGGCGGCCTTGCATATTTGTTCATCGGTGCATCGTATTAGACCATTCCAAGGTCTGTGCCAGCGTCAAACGCAAACCCATGCACTCCCTACGGTCTTTAAAAATGCCCGGATGTGGAGAGTGGAGGTAAATAGCGTGGTATTTGCAATGTAAAACGAAGCATGTCAATTTGTGAATCCTGAAAGGCCTCATCAAAGACCAGGCACCTACTACATCCTCAACCCTGTTTCGACCAATGCCCGGATATGGAACAACGGCCAGAATCTGCGTAGACCCAGGGCAGGGGCTGGTTGTGCCACTCGCAAAAGGAAAATTGCCCATGCTTGGTTGGGCCATGGCAACTGAAAGGGACGTATAGATGCCCGTCATAGGTCAATTTTAATAATGGAGTGCTGTTCGGCCAAGAAAAGGCCCCGTCAAGGTTTTACTTTCCGACAGTGCCGAGAGTTAAATTTTCGTTCCGCGTATCCCCTTTCCTTATTTTAGTTTGAGGCTGCTGCCACGTCCTTATGAAAATGGCACCTGATTTTTTTTCTTAGCATATTCTCCTCGTGCGTACTATTGAGAGCCTTCCCTGGTATGATTCAAAGGTATACCTAGCGTCAGTACTCCCTCCGATGGTCAAGTACCTCACGGCTGCAATGCATCCCATGCTTAAATTAGGGGCTAGCTTTCTGGCATACCAGTCCCCAATTACAATTGCCGCATAATCTTCCTTAGTTTTGCACCCTTGTTTCGACTACCCTGTCACCTTGTAGGGCGAAGAGTACCAGCAGTATCAAAAGCAATAACCATCGGCCAAAATTGAAAACGAAACCAGACGCAGCCAGTTCTCTAATCCAACGCCCTCGCTAGCGGGTAAGACTTGTCCGCTTGCCAGGATTGGTCCCACTATTTTCTTTCTCGAAGGCTGCCTTAAAAGGAAGCTGTTCCGCATAAGAAGTCGGCGCTGACTCCCGATTCGCAGGAAGCTTGTTAGTGTGGTGTCTCGCCAGGAAGAAGGCCAAAACACGGAATCAGACGGAAAACGCCTTCTCTCCTGGAGTACTATGCACTTGAGTTCACGTTCTGGCGGGCCGCACCCAAAGTCAGCACGGAGATCGATGGGCTGTCAGCGATGGCGACCCACGCCAACGGGATTGAGAAATCGTAATGACGCCTCAGATCAGCACCAATGCGTGAGTTGCAATGTCATGATTGTTTAGTGTGTGAGACTGCGCAAAGTCTAGGCAGAAAGGAACCCGGACTGTAGAGTGCATTGCGTGTCACAGGTTCTTCACTTCGCAATAATTGTACCAAGCCTGTGGTCACGACCTTGTCACTGCAGGCTCTCGATGGTTCGATGAAAAGTTCCTTAAAACAATGCATTCAAGAAACCCCCCAACGGTCACCTACTATTCAGCCCATGGATGAGGAGCAAGCAGGTGAATGCTCCGACTCGCATGCCGACAAGCCACCTCAATGAAAGTACAAGCTTCTCGTGAGTCTCGCACAATAACCATCGATGCTGATGTTGGTGCATCGAAAGGTTCGTCGCTGCGACGAGCCGATGGCGGTAACAGCCTCGGAATCGAACTAGTGCAGTGGCTCATTCATCAACGAGCTTGTTCGCATCCATCTTACGCGACACTGCAAGGCAAATGAGGCTGCATTGATATTATTAACAAAATTTTCCATGCGTCCGAACATGGCCTGGCTGAGGAGAAGGGCTGATTGATTACGGACTAGGGCTCCCTGCATTTGGGCGGCGCCACACGGCGTGGGCCTGCCAGGATACCCGGGCCAGTTTGGATTACCTTTCGGCAGATGGACGCGCAGTCCCCTCCCTGAAGCGATTTGCACAGGACCCATTGGTTCTTAGACATGTTGCGTTGTGATATCTTCTTGTTCGCTTGAGTGCTGTGCTTGCATCTTCAGCTTACTCAGCTGCGTGATGCTAGGAGGTGCCGGAATGAAATCTCGACTTGAAAAGTGCTTCCATGCTATCGATTTAGGAAATGGCATGCCGTAAAAGGGGACCAGGATTCTGCAGTGATAAGCTCCGGCCATCGGAGATGAATACCATATTTGCCACTACTAAGACGGTCGAATCCCAATTGGGAAGTTTCGTGTTCAAAGCTTTTCGATGTCCCGGCCGAGTTCCTAAAGATAGACAGCCTATCGGTTAGTTAATTTCTGTCTATGTGAGCAGCCATAATTTCCTTCCCCGGATAACCCGAGTACCGCGCATTTGGAAATCACAGCTGGGACATCATAATAGGCCTGCCCACTTATCATTGCTAGTAATAATCTTGCCACATTGTGAGGATGGTACCTGCACACGGAGTAGGTGCACGGCATTTCTGCTGGCCACGAGGCACAGTCGAAGGCCGCTTCAACAGGGCGACATCAGGACTCACGGCTAGTCTTCATTTAATGTGTCAGTTGCGGCGTTTGGTGCCAACTTAACCACAGCTTCAACGGCGCACAAGGCTCCGTACTTGGGATTGGCTACCCACCGTTATCTCCGGAAAACCCGTCATTCCGTTCAGACCCTGTCTTTTATCTTCCTAGAAGAAAGTGCAACGCCAGACGATAAGAGTCTTTACCATGATCATGATTGGCAATTCAGGTCAAGGCGAGTACTGTGCCCGAGACGAAACAGCAAACGTGTCTAATGAGCTGATCTCTGTTAGTTTCAATTATGCCACCAAACAGCTATTGACTCGCAGTGGCGGCGCTCAGAATTGTGACTGATACACCTCCTCCTGAAACGCCTCATCTGCTTCGTCTTTCCCAGCTGACGACGACTCGATCAGATCAGCACCCGCCTCCACATTTCTTTTTGGACTTTGCGGTCTGCTATGTGCAAAAGTTCGTAAAAAGTAATTCGGATGTTGACCGTAGCCTCTACCTCGCCAGGATAAGAAAAGTAAACAGAAAAGAATGGCTAAGGATAGCAATCGGCCGACCATTGCATCCAGTAACTTAATTCACTGTATGAACTCCAAGCAATGTGCCCCCGAGAGATTGTGCAGTCGCAACGCCGCCTAGCCTACCGCTGGCTTGGAGTAGGATCCTCAAAGGCGGAGAGCGGCACTCAGGGCCTAGCTAGGCCGACATGGCGCACAATGGAAGTATGGTTTAGCTACTCTACTGGGATGTGTAAGCATCAGGCATTCTAGCTAGTTGAGCGCGACTTCGACCACCAACGGCCTTGTTGGAATCTGGACACCGTGTGTGTGGCCTCGTTGTTTGCGTCTTGTTCAAAGCTTTATTTCTTAATGGTAATTGATTGACAGTGCGGTCTCTTATTTTGAGGGCGACCAATGCCAATGGCGTATCTGACACACCGCGTAGCCACGTGGAATATGCGGGATGCACTGCCGAGCGCAAGTGACTAAAACAAGATTGGTATAACGTTCTGGATATCTACTTAGTTAGTAGTATTATGCCCCGTTGCCTGGCGGCTTAACTTGTAACTGTTTATTTTATTTTATTTCGGAAAAAGGTAAGGAACCGTGCCTCGATTATCCACGCAGTCGTCGCGTTAGGCGTGAAATTCGCCCACATCCAAGGATGGCATTTTCTAGTAAATCAGTTAAAGGCAATTAGTCAAGTGTTAAGTAACAGCCCTAGATACCTGGCAGGTGTATATACACGTTAGAGGCTGCCTATTTCTCCGTAAAGCAGTCTGAAATTTCGCCAACAGACTGTAATATCACCACTTTTACGTCACCAGCGGCTTGCCGGCCCTCCTATAACTAACTTACTGATTGCTGCGGAGGACTCCATCCTTTGCACTGGTTTCAAGCAGTTTTAGGTGTTCCGTCTCGGCACCGATAGGCCACTATGAACGCACCGCTGTCAATAACTTTGACGGGCAGCCAATTCTGGGCAGCTATTAAGCTATGCTATGGAGAGTGTAACCAGTCTCCTTTCATGCCTCAAAGCCATTGCAAAGACTGCCTTTTACCTGGTCATGATTGTCGAACTGAATGCCCAGAAAGTGGCGGCCCACCGCTAATTAAATAGCCTGCGAATGGAGCAAGGACGACTCATGGGGAGCCCGTAGGTGCCTTTTCAGCTACTGGCGTCGATAATGTCGGCGACAAGTTCTAGTTCTAGTGAGGCAGATAAAGGGCGAGTTGCGCAAAGCTTGGAAAAATCGGGTGGGGCTTCCTCCTGCCGCTTATTACGATGCAACCACTACCGGGTTAGGGCTACGCGAGTAAGCATCACGAGTACAGTGATGTTGCTAGGTGGACTGCCACGTTATTCGATCTTAGATGCTTGGACAAATGCCCACATATACCCCGTCTTTGCCCTTTGCGGCGAAATGCTAATTCTTCAATGAACTTGCTATCATAATTGGTGACTCCATGTGGCTGGCTGTTCGTCAAGGCATGAACTGGCAACTGCATACTGTAAGGCACATCTAGCTCAAAATCGCAGTCAGGACCGCCTCTCGGAAACTCGGTATGTACCAGTAGCCTGTGCATCCGGAAATTGTTTCCTTTAAACTATGCTCGTGGCCACATGCTCTGTGAACCTGCATCATATGATTGGCTGCCTGTTCAACAACAAACAACTTAACGGATACTGGCTGTGGCTCTGTCAGTAGGATCGCCTAATACGACGGAGCCTCGACATGGATCTCGCGCGAACAGATACGGATGGCAGTCTTTTTTCCTGTGAGAGAAACCATCCTTCACAGAACAGGCTTCTGCATGCAGTTGATTTGCCATCCCCCCAACCCAGCCCTGGTGCTTACGTGGTGATCATTCTTCACTGTACCTGCCTACGTGAGCAGTTTAGCGGGATTCGGACTTCGCAGGCATACTGGGATGTACTCTTTGGTGGTGAGGGTCGTGGCAGTTACACAAGCTGGGATGTATGGGCTCGTGAGAACAGATGACATTACTATGGTTGTAAAATCTGGCAGATCGGTGTGGCCCATTGTTATACGTGGTATGCTGACTGGCTGGCGATCCAACGTTATTAGATTGTCCTCTCTGTATGGGAGGAAGAGGAATGACGAGAGATATGTTTACTTATCAGAGCTGGAGGATGGGCTTGCCGTATTGATCGGTTCGACACTGAGGGGACGAAAATTGATGACGATGCAGCCGTACTAGCAATGAGAGTGGAATCATCTGGCATCGGAGAGTGAGGCCCTATGAGGCGTTTGCATCCGTACAATGGACGGGGTTTGCCGCCGCACCAGCATTGACAGCGGCGAGGCCATGATGAGGACAGCGTGAGGGAGCATGCGCATGGAAGGAAGATGGTGTTGATAACAGAACAATGTCAGCACTTATTATTTGCGCGGCAGCGAGAAGCGACCGAATCCGTGGGGAGCGTAACGAGATTTTCACTCAGTATCATTAATTGTAGTAACTATGTGTATCCGTATGTAGGCCTGGTCTCGACTGGACGCCGGCCGGCTACAACTAGATTCGCCCGTGCCCTGTGGCCCGCAGATGGCCCCTGTGGCTAGCTATAGCAATAGGTGACAAGATGCTGAACGGGCGCTACATACAGTGGGTCCAGGTAATT